>CM019064.1:452535737-452630737 GCA_009667805.1 Leptobrachium leishanense
TCATATGCTGCATTAATTAAACGCAGAAGGCACTTCCCAGCAGTGTGTGGATTCATATGCTGCATTAATTATACTGCAGAGAGGCGCTTCCCAGCAGTGTGTGGATTCATATGCTGCATTAATTATACCGCAGAGAGGCACTTCCAGCAGTGTGTGGATTCATATGCTGCATTAATTATACTGCAGAGAGGCGCTTCCCAGCAGTGTGTGGATTCATATGCTGCATTATTATATACCACAGAGAGGCGCTTCCCAGCAGTGTGTGGATTCATATGCTGCATTAATTATACTGCAGAGAGGCGCTTCCCAGCAGTGTGTGGATTCATATGCTGCATTAATTATACTGCAGAGAGGCGCTTCCCAGCAGTGTGTGGATTCATATGCTGCTGCATTAATTATACTGCAGAGAGGCGCTTCCCAGCAGTGTGTGGATTCATATGCTGCATTAATTATACCGCAGAGAGGCGCTTCCCAGCAGTGTGTGGATTCATATGCTGCATTAATTATACTGCAGAGAGGTGCTTCCCAGCAGTGTGTGGATTCATATGTTGCATTAATTATACCGCAGAGAGGCGCTTCCCAGCAGTGTGTGGATTCATATGCTGCATTAATTATACTGCAGCGAGGCGCTTCCCCGCAGTGTGCGGATTCATATGCTGCATTAATTTTAAATCAAGGCAGGAGGCTTCATATTTTGCATTCTCTTTTCTTTACTAAAACATCAACAGCAAGGAAAGTTTACATAGCAACAGCAGTAACCAATAAACAACAAGAGAGTAGTAAGTCCTTAGCCACGCCCTCTTTTCTTGCTGCTGACCTCCAGGTGAGTCGTTTTTAAAACAGCTCCTGGACGCCAGGATATATTTCAGTTATTCTATTGCTTAAAGTATATTATATCTAACTATAAGGTATTACTAGATGTTTGGCAAGGTTGCTGTATTTTAACCGTTTTTTTCTTAGGTTTTTACCTGCTGCGTGGGCACTTTCCCGCCTGCAGGCTTGCGCTTGCCTCCTTTTTTTCCCTTCTCCCGGCGGACCAAGAGGAAATTTTCCCTGGGCCGCTGGGTGCTAGGTACATCGCTTTATATTTTCAATAATCCTTAATGTTTGTATGTTCGGCGCTGTTTACCTGCGCGCGCAGTCCCGCATGAAAGAACTTGCCTCAGAGTAGCGCGGCATTGTCTCTGCGCATGCGTTTGGCGGGCATCTTAATTTTGTTAGGACGGACTGCCGCCATTCCACTCGTGCCGAGATCGATGTCGGCAGGTGCCATCATCCCTCTCCAACGACTGGGATATCTGGACAAAACGGTCTCAGGACAAAAAACTGCCTGCTGCACGGACCCTCTCCTGCTACCTCGGGTGAGCCCCGCAAGCCTGTTCTGCTCCGGCGGACCCTTAAAAAAACAGCGAAATCGCGAGTGAGCCCCGCTGAGCGGCGCCTAAAATCCGCACACACGGATTCAATATATTAATAAATATATTTATATATTTACCTACGGGTGAGCCCCGTTTTTGTCGACATTATTTATGGATCCTCCACAACTTCCCTCCAACCAGGAGGAGTTGAAAGCTTGGCTGCTGGCCGCCATATCTGAAACTCTCCCCATAGCGCTTGCGAGCCTTCCGCCGGCCCCCCCGCCGGAACCCCCGGTTCTCTCAAGGGCCCAGTCACCGGCCCACTCCGACGGTTCACACTCGGACCAATCTGAGTCTGCTGGACCATCGCGAAAAAGACCCTGGAAAGGCCAGTCAGAATCTGCTGGCAAGGGTAAAGGACCAGTTAAAAAATCTTCCAGATACGTTTCAGACCCCAAGGGTGTAGAAACTTACGACCTGGATGACTACCAGGATGATTATCCTGAAGAGGAGGATATAGAGTCCACCGGTAACCCACCGGCCACTCCAACTTCAACGGGTGAGCCCCGTTCCGATGCTATGGTGATTGTGCCCCTCACTACCATGCCTGCGCCGCCACGCTCCCAAGTGTCCACGGATACCCCTTTACAGCTCCTCGACTCCCGGGGTATACCCTTTTTTGACCCGCGCACCTCCACCCACCCTAGGTCTTCCGCTTGGCTACCACCGGACCACATAGCGGAATTTTTGCGCTTCTGGTTGCACTGCCCCCTGGACAAGGCTGATAGGGCGCGCCTGCGGGCCGAATGTCCTCGCCCGACGCTACCTGATAAGGTGTCCCTTACCCCTAAATTTGACGAAGACTTCGTCACCTTCATGGGTAAGGCTGGCAGGGACCCTCGAAAGGGTTTGGAACAGGGTCTCCGTGTCGCCCAGGACAAGCTTCTGGACGTCTCCGGTCCCCTTTCACTTATCTTTGTAATGGCGGACGAAGCGCTAACCAACAACAGCCCGCTTGATCCAGCTCTGGTCGCGAATGGGCACAGCGTGCCCTCTGTTTGTTGGGTAATGCCAATGTCGGCATTTCGTCTGAACGCCGTAAGGCGGCACTGTTTCGGCTGGATGCAAAACTCACCAGCATGGCTACCAAGGAATTGGGTCCGGCAGCAAAAGGCTTACTGTTTGGAGATCTGTTTATGAGAGACCTTAACCGAAAAGTTAACGTTTATACGAACCTTCAAAAGGTTCAATCAAATATGAAAAGGGTTTTCCACCCCCAAACACGTTTTTCCTCCAGGGCTGGCGCACCAAGAGGTCGGGTCGCCAGCCGTTCCAACGCTACCTATAGACCTCGCTTCACGCCAAACCAGGACATGCAATACAGACCCAGCCCGATCCTGGCGCGAGGAGTCCCTGTTGGTCGCGGCTTCAACAGACCCAGACGCCGCTATTCAGCTGGTAAGTGTCCCGGCGCTCCCACTTCCACACATTCCGGTCGCGGGTCGCTTACGCTATTTCCTTCACAAATAGCGCAAACTCACATCAGACTCGGATACTGCGAACGGTGGCAGGTTTTTTAATAGATTTCTCCCAGGTCCCCGTCCAGTCTGTTTCCCCGTCCCCGGCCCGTTATTCCTCAGAAGAGGCGACATTGATAGACCGGGAACTTCTTGCAGTTAAAAGGCGCCATCACTCCCGCCCAGGACTCCCCGTGCTTCGTCAGCACTATCTTCCTGGTTCACAAAAAATCTGGGGACCTTCGACCGGTTATAAATCTAAAAACCCTCAAAACCTTCGTGGCCTACCGCCACTTCAAAATGGAGGGTATACACCTCCTCAGGGACCTCCTCCGAGACGGCGACTGGTTCACGAGACTGGACCTCACAGACGCTTACCTCACGGTCCCGGTCCATCCCACTCATCGACTGTACCTGCAGTTCCACTGGCATCGCGACCTCTGGCAGTTCACTTGCCTGCCGTTCGGCCTCAGCTCCGCACCATGGTGCTTTACGAAACTCCTCAAACCGGTAATGGCCTTTATACGGTCCCAAAGCGTCAGAACGATCATATATCTGGACGATATCCTTATTCTGGCACAGGACCCCGCTCAATCCTCTCACCATACAACCCTGGTGGTTACGCTCCTACAAGACTTAGGCTTCATTATCAACAGAGACAAATCGGCACTGCGTCCCGCCCAAACCATAACCTTCCTCGGATTCGACATAGACTCAACGTCTTGCCAGCTCCGGCTTCCCCCGCAAAAGCTTCGGGCCATCAAGAAAACCCTACACGGAGTCCTCACTACGGACACCATCTGCCTCCGAGATCTGGCGAGAGTTGTAGGCCCACTCTCTTCCTCCATTCAAGCCATTTTTTCTGGTCCACTACACTATCGGGCGATGCAGCGTCTGAAGACCACATACCTTCGTCTCAATCCCTCCTACGACCAGCTGGTTCCCATCACCCCAGAGGTTCGAGTGGAACTCCTATGGTGGTTACGCCATATGGAGGCCTGGAACGGACGGGCCATCTTCGGCTCACTGCCGGATTTCATTCTGGAATCCGATGCCAGCCAATCGGGCTGGGGAGCGACTTGCGGAGCTATATCCACGGGCGGAGCATGGGCTCCGGAGGAACGGTAGCTTCACATCAACTGCCTGGAGCTCATCGCCGGCTCGTTTGCCGTTCGCAGCTTTACCCAGGACCTCAGGGACTGCTCTCTTCTTCTCAGGATGGACAACATCTCCGCTGTCCAGTACGTGAACCGACTAGGGGGTTCCCGCTCCAAGCTCCTGTCGGACCTCACGCTTTCCCTCTTCAATTACTGCCTGGACCGGAACATCTCCCTCATGGCGGAATACCTGCCCGGTTCTTCCAATTTTGTGGCGGATTGGTTTTCAAGATATTGGAGGGACTCCAGCGATTGGAAACTGGACGTTGCGACGTTCCGCCGCCTGTCGGACCTGAGGGGACCTTTTCATCTCGACCTGTTCGCTTCCCGCTTGAATCATCAAACAGGGGCCTACTTCAGCTGGCTTCCGGACCCACAGGCGACTGCGGTGGATGCTTTCCTCTAGGGATGCACCGATACCGATACTAGTATCGATATCGGTGCCGATACCGGGTACTGCAGGAGTACTTGGTACTCGTGCAGTACCCCCGATATTTTATTCCGATACCGGAAGCCGGCATTGAGCCGACTTGCCGGTATCCGAGGGGCTGCGGCGACTGTCCGAATGCTCTATCTGCATTCGGACAGGCCCTGCAGCTGCTCATCGCATTGTTTATACTTACCTTCCTTCAGCGCCGCCGGGAAAGTCTTCTCGCGCGCGCGCTCCTTGGAAGGTCCCCAGCCGCGACCACGTGGGACCATGTGATCACGGCTGGGGTCCTTCCAACGAGCGCGCGCGGGGAAACTTTCCCGGCGTCGCTGAAGGAAGGTGAGTATAAACAAAGTGAGCAGCTGCAGGGCCTGCCCGAATGCAGATAGAGCATTCAGACAGGCCCTGCAGCTGCTCTCCGCTCATACTTACCTTCCTTCAGCGACGCCGGGAAAGTTTCCCCGCGCGCGCTCGTTGGAAGGACCCCAGCCGTGATCACATGGTCCCACGTGGTCGCGGCTGGGGACCTTCCAAGGAGCGCGCGCGCGAGAAGACTTTCCCGGCGGCGCTGAAGGAAGGTAAGTATGAGCGGGGGGGGCATATCCATGAGCAGGGGGGCATAACCATGAGCAGGGGGGGCATAACCATGAGCAGGGGGGCATATCCATGAGCAGGGGGGCATATCCATGAGCAGGGGGGGCATAACCATGAGCAGGGGGCATAACCATGAGCAGGGGGGGCATAACCATGAGCAGGGGGGCATATCCATGAGCAGGGGGGGCATATCCATGAGCAGGGGGGGCATATCCATGAGCAGGGGGGCATAACCATGAGCAGGGGGCATAACCATGAGCAGGGGGGCATATCCATGAGCAGGGGGGCATATCCATGAGCAGGGGGCATATCCATGAGCAGGGGGATATCCATGAGCAGGGGGGGCATAACCATGAGCAGGGGGGGCATAACCATGAGCAGTGGGGCATAACCATGAGCGGGGCATATCCATGAGCAGGGGGGGCATATCCATGAGCAGGGGGGCATAACCATGAGCAGGGGGGCATATCCATGAGCAGGGGGGCATATCCATGAGCAGGGGGCATATCCATGAGCAGGGGGGCATAACCATGAGCAGGGGGCATAACCATGAGCAGGGGGGCATATCCATGAGCTGGGGGGCAATTATCCATGAGCTGGGGGCAGGATATCCATGAGCTGGGGGGCATAACCATGAGCAGGGGGGGCATAACCATGAGCAGGGGGGGCATATCCATGAGCAGGGGGGGCATATCCATGAGCAGGGGGGATAACCATGAGCAGGGGGCATATCCATGAGCAGGGGGAGCATATCCATGAGCAGGGGGCATATCCATGAGCAGGGGGGGCATAACCATGAGCAGGGGGGCATATCCATGAGCAGGGGGGCATATCCATGAGCAGGGGGGCATATCCATGAGCTGGGGGGCAATTATCCATGAGCTGGGGGGCAGGATATCCATGAGCTGGGGGGCATAATCATGAGCAGGGGGGCATATCCATGAGCAGGGGGCATAACCATGAGCAGGGGGGGCATATCCATGAGCTGAGGGGCAATTATCCATGAGCTGGGGGCAGGATATCTATGAGCTGGGGGGCAGGATATCCATGAGCTGGGGGGCATAACCATGAGCAGGGGGGCATATCCATGAGCAGGGGGGGCATAACCATGAGCAGGGGGGCATATCCATGAGAGGGGGGCATATCCATGAGCTGGGGGGCAATTATCCGTGAGCTGGGGGGCAGGATATCTATGAGCTGGGGGGCAGGATATCCATGAGCTGGGGCAATATCCATGAGACCTGGGGGCTTTATAGAAGGTCTGTTCTTCTTGGAAAGCGTCACATGACATAAAATAAAAGTATCGGTAATTGGTATCGGTGAGTACTTGAACAAAAGTATCGGTACTCGTACTCGGTCTTAAAAAAGTGGTATCGGTGCATCCCTACTTTCCTCCAACCATGGCCACCGTCGGGAGCCCACGCTTTTCCGCCGTTCCCGATGATCACGCGAACAATCCAAGAAGTCCGCCGACGGGGGATCCGGATTCTTTTTATCACGCCCTTGTGACCCGCTCAGCCCTGGTTTTCCACTAACGCTGGAACTCTCCTGCCTCCACCCACTTCTGCTCCCGTCTTTCCAATCCATTCTGCTGGATCCCCAAGGCAGGCCACACCCAATGGTTTTGGAGAACAATCTTCCCCTGGTGGCGTGGACGATTTCCGGGGACCCTGCTTGCTGCCGGGACTATCAGATGCAGCTCGCTCCTTATTATGGCAATCCTGGGCTCCCGGCACGAGAAAGAGTTATCGTTATGCTTGGAGAACTTGGTGTGGCTGGTGTTTGCAACAACAGGCTGATCCCGCTACTGCCCCTCTACAGTTGATCCTCAATTTTTTGGCGAATCTTTCCACGTTCGGAAAGTCCTACCGTACCATTAACCTGTTCCGCTCGGCTATTTCGGCGGCTCACGTTCCCCTGGGTGGCGTTCCTGTGGGTAGGGACCCTTCCGTCTGTCGTCTCCTCCACGGCATTAGACTCGCTCACCCGCCGGCTCCTAAATATGTTGTATTCTGGGATGTGGCGCTGATGCTCGAATTCCTGCGTAACTGGCCGGACAATGATTCACTAACCCTCCGTCAGCTCTCGGCTAAATTGACAGTCCTTTTATGTTTGGTTTCCTTTCGACTTGTCTCTGATGTTAGGGCCTTCGATGCACACGCCGTGGGTTTCTCCCCTGAGGGTGTCGTCTTCTCGCTTACCAGGCGTACTAAAACTCTATCCCGTGAGGTTTTCTACCCTTACTTTCCCACTGATCCTATACTGTGTGTTGCTCGTTGTGTTACTACTTACCTCTCTCGTTTGCGTCCTTTGCGCTCCTCTCCGACTGGCCAACTTTTGGTCTCTTATGTCTCTCCTTACAAACCTGTCTCTTCTCCTACCCTCTCTAGATGGGTTCGCTGGCTGCTTTCCCTAGCAGGCGTTGCTCCCCATTTTGGAGCTCACTCCGTGCGGGGCGCGGCGGCTTCCTCTGTTGCGGACGCTGGAGGTTCTCTGTCTGATATACTAGAGGCGGCTGATTGGTCTCGGGCGGTTACTTTTCGTACCTTCTATTTCCGTCCTCGTTCTCATGCATCTGGGGCTTTAGTGCAGCTTTAAAACTGCAAAATATGAAGCCTCCTGCCTTGATATAAAATTGTGTATTATTCCAGCCTATGGTGTTAGAATAATCTTAATTTTAATAAAGACAGGAGGCGAATATTTTTCCCGTCCGCCCAGGCCCGGGATGGCTTACATTGTACCGTATTTTCTGCTATATCAAAAAAAAGAAAAAAGAAATAAAATAAAAATGAAATAAATATATGATTGTTTAACTAGTAGATCTTCTGTATGATTTATGCGTCTACACTTCGACCTTTGTACATTTTGTCTGATCTGTTTTCATTCCCCTTAGTAGGGTTTGCATTTCTCGTTAGCCTAACTTCGAACTACTGTCTCATGTTTGATTTGCTATTGCTATTTTTCGTTTTACTGATTAGTTAATTGGCTGTTGTTTGACAAGCCTCCTTCACATGGTGCTTTCACGTATTCTCTGCTTTCTCCTTAGTTTGACTTGCTTCTGTGGTCTCCCATCGTCTCGGACGCCCGTTGGCTCCCAGCTCTGTATCTACACGTCTCCTGGACTTCTGCCTAGTCTGAGCTTTCTCCGCTTCGGGTTCCGTTTCCTTCCACATTCCTGGATTTCTGGTTTTCTCAGTCACGACTCTACCTGCTGGTTCAGCTTACAAGAAAAGAGGGCGTGGCTAAGGACTTACTACACTCTTATTGTTTATTGGTTACTGCTGTTGCTATGTAAACTTTCCTTGCTGCTGATGTTTTAGTAAAGAAAAGAGAATGCAAAATATTCGCCTCCTGTCTTTATTAAAATTAAGATTATTCTAACACCAAGGCTGGAATAATCCACAATTATACTGCAGAGAGGTGCTTCCCAGCAGTGTGTGGATTCAAATGTTACATTAATTATACCGCAGAGAGGTGCTTCCCAGCAGTGTGTGGATTCATATTCTGCATTAATTATACTGCAGAGAGGCGCTTCCCAGCAGTGTGTGGATTCATATGCTGCATTAATTATACTGCAGAGAGGTGCTTCCCAGCAGTGAGTGGATTCATATGCTGCATTAATTATACTGCAGAGAGGCGCTTACCAGCAGTGTGTGGATTCATATGCTGCATTAATTATACTGCAGAGAGGCGCTTCCCAGCAGTGAGTGGATTCATATGCTGCATTAATTATACTGCAGAGAGGCGCTTCCCAGCAGTGTGTGGATTCATATGCTGCATTAATTATACCGCAGAGAGGCGCTTCCCAGCAGTGTGTGGATTCATTATGCTGCATTAATTATACTGCAGAGAGGCGCTTCCCCAGTGTGTGGATTCATATGCTGCATTAATTATCCCGCAGAGAGGCACTTCCCAGCAGTGTGTGGATTCATATGCTGCATTAATTATACTGCAGAGAGGTGCTTCCCAGCAGTGTGTGGATTCATATGCTGCATTAATTATACGCAGAGAGGCGCTTCCAGCAGTGTGTGATTCATATGCTGCATTAATTATACTGCAGAGAGGCGCTTCCCAGCAGTGTGTGGATTCATATGCTGCATTAATTATACCGCAGAGAGGCGCTTCCCAGCAGTGTGTGGATTCAAATGTTACATTATTATACTGCAGAGAGGCGCTTCCCTGCAGTGTGTGGATTCAAATGTTACATTAATTAATACGCAGAGAGGTGCTTCCCAGCAGTGTGTGGATTCAAATGTTACATTAATTATACCGCAGAGAGCGCTTCCCAGCAGTGTGTGGATTCAATGTTACATTAATTATACCGCAGAGAGGTGCTTCCCAGCAGTGTGTGGATTCATATGCTGCATTAATTATACTGCAGAGAGGCGCTTCCCAGCAGTGTGTGGATTAATATGCTGCATTAATTATACTGCAGAGAGGTGCTTCCCAGCAGTGTGTGGATTCATATGCTGCATTATTAACTGCAGAGAGGTGCTTCCCAGCAGTGTGTGATTCATATGCTGCATTAATTATACAGCAGAGAGGCGCTTCCCAGCAGTGTGTGGATTCATATGCTGCATTAATTATACTGCAGAGAGGCGCTTCTTCCCAGCAGTGTGTGGATTCATATACTGCATTAATATACTGCAGAGAGGCGCTTCTTCCCAGCAGTGTGTGGATTCATATTACATTAATTATACCACAAGAGGCGCTTCCAGCAGTGTGTGGATTCATATACTGCATTAATTATACTGCAGAGAGGCGCTTCTTCCCAGCAGTGTGTGGAATCATATGCTGCATTAGGCTAGGGTCAGACGAACGCATTTTTATGTTGTCTGTGAAAAAGTGCGTTCGAACGAATGGACGCATTTTTTCACAGAATACGTAATAGCGGTCATACTATGCGCATTTTCGTCCGTGATTTTGTACGGATCATCAATAAAACACTTTTTGTGTCTGGACGTTATGTTGGCCGACTTGCAGCGTCTGACGTCTCCTAATCACACCACATGCCGCTAGCAGACGCAGCGCACTCTGTACGTCAGTAAGTGGTTAACGTTCTCGAAAAAATGCGTTCATTTTCCACTTGCGTTGCGCAGCCGGACTTTTGTGCGACCGTACTTCGTATATTGGCCGTCATTGCCCGGCATCTGCTGCTAGTGCGCCGTGAATTAAGTGCGCCAGAACGCGCGTTCGCACTGCTCAGTCTGACCCTAGCCTTAATTATACCGCAGAGAGGCGCTTCCCAGCAGTGTGTGGATTCATATGCTGCATTAATTATACTGCAGAGAGGCGCTTCCCAGCAGTGTGTGGATTCATATGCTGCATTAATTATACCGCAGAGAGGCGCTTCCCAGCAGTGTGTGGATTCCATATGCTACATTAATTATACTGCAGAGAGGCGCTTCCCAGCAGTGTGTGGATTCATATGCTACATTAATTATACTGCAGAGAGGCGCTTCCAGCAGTGTGTGGATTCATTTGCTGCATTAATTATACTGCAGAGAGGCGCTTCCCAGCAGTGTGTGGATAATATGCTGCATTAATTATACTGCAGAGAGGCGCTTCCCAGCAGTGTGTGGATTCATATGCTGCATTAATTATACCGCAGAGAGGCGCTTCCAGCAGTGTGTGGATTCATATGCTGCATTAATTATCGCAGAAGGCAGAGGAAGGCAGCAAGAGAGGCGCTTCCAGCAGTGTGCGGATTCATATGCTACATTAATTATACTGCAGAGAGGCGCTTCCCAGCAGTGTGCGGATTCATATGCTACATTAATTATACCGCAGAGAGGCGCTTCCCAGCAGTGTGCGGATTCATATGCTACATTAATTATACTGCAGAGAGGCGCTTCCCAGCAGTGTGTGGATTCATATGCTGCATTATTATACTGCAGAGAGGCGCTTCCCAGCAGTGTGTGGAATTCATATGCTGCATTAATTATACTGCAGAGAGGCACTCCCAGCAGTGTGTGGATTCATATGCTGCATTAATTATACCGCAGAGAGGCGCTTCCCAGCAGTGTGTGGATTCATATGCTGCATTAATTATCCTGCAGAGAGGTGCTTCCCAGCAGTGTGTGGATTCATATGCTGCATTAATTATACCGCAGAGAGGTGCTTCCAGCAGTGTGGGATTCATATGCTACATTAATATACTGCAGAGAGGTGCTTCCCAGCAGTGTGTGGATTCATATGCTACATTAATTATACTGCAGAGAGGCGCTTCCCAGCAGTGTGTGGATTCATATGCTGCATTAATTATACTGCAGAGAGGCGCTTCCCAGCAGTGTGTGGATTCATTGCTGCATTAATTATACCTGCAGAGAGGCGCTTCCCAGCAGTGTGTGGATTAATATGCTGCATTAATTATACTGCAGAGAGGCGCTTCCCAGCAGTGTGTGGATTCATATGCTGCATTAATTATACCGCAGAGAGGCGCTTCCCAGCAGTGTGTGGATTCATATGCTGCATTAATTATACCGCAGAGAGGCGCTTCCCAGCAGTGTGCGGATTCATATGCTACATTAATTATACTGCAGAGAGGCGCTTCCCAGCAGTGTGCGGATTCATATGCTACATTAATTATACCGCAGAGAGGCGCTTCCCAGCAGTGTGCGGATTCATATGCTACATTAATTATACTGCAGAGAGGCGCTTCCCAGCAGTGTGTGGATTCATATGCTGCATTAATTATACTGCAGAGAGGCGCTTCCCAGCAGTGTGTGGAATCATATGCTGCATTAATTATACTGCAGAGAGGCACTTCCCAGCAGTGTGTGGATTCATATGCTGCATTAATTATACCGCAGAGAGGCGCTTCCCAGCAGTGTGTGGATTCATATGCTGCATTAATTATACTGCAGAGAGGTGCTTCCCAGCAGTGTGTGGATTCATATGCTGCATTAATTATACTGCAGAGAGGCGCTTCCCAGCAGTGTGTGGATTCATATGCTGCATTAATTATACTGCAGAGAGGTGCTTCCCAGCAGTGTGTGGATTAATATGCTGCATTAATTATACTGCAGAGAGGCGCTTCCCAGCAGTGTGTGGATTCATATGCTGCATTAATTATACCGCAGAGAGGCGCTTCCCAGCAGTGTGTGGATTCATATGCTGCATTAATTATACCGCAGAGAGGCGCTTCCCAGCAGTGTGCGGATTCATATGCTGCATTAATTATACTGCAGAGAGATGCTGCCCGGGAGTGTGTGGATTCATATGCTGCATTAATTATACTGCAGAGAGGCGCTTCCCAGCAGTGTGCGGATTCATATGCTCATTAATTATACCGCAGAGAGGCGCTTCCCAGCAGTGTGCGGATTCATATGCTACATTATTTATACTGCAGGAGAGGCGCTTCCCAGCAGTGTGTGGATTCATATGCTGCATTAATTATACTGCAGAGAGGCGCTTCCCAGCAGTGTGTGGAATCATATGCTGCATTAATTATACTGCAGAGAGGCACTTCCCAGCAGTGTGTGGATTCATATGCTGCATTAATTATACCGCAGAGAGGCGCTTCCCAGCAGTGTGTGGATTCATATGCTGCATTAATTATACTGCAGAGAGGCGCTTCCCAGCAGTGTGTGGATTCATATGCTGCATTAATTATACTGCAGAGAGGCGGTTCCCAGCAGTGTGTGGATTCATATGCTGCATTAATATACGCAGAGAGGCGCTTCCCAGCAGTGTGTGGATTCATATGCTGCATTAATTATACCGCAGAGAGGCGCTTCCCAGCAGTGTGTGGATTCATATGCTGCATTAATTATACCGCAGAGAGGCGCTTCCCAGCAGTGTGTGTATTCATATACTGCATTAATTATACCGCAGAGAGGCGCTTCTTCCAGC
Source organism: Leptobrachium leishanense (assembly GCA_009667805.1). Lineage (NCBI taxonomy): Eukaryota > Metazoa > Chordata > Amphibia > Anura > Megophryidae > Leptobrachium > Leptobrachium leishanense. Next base: position 452,548,648 of record CM019064.1, read on the forward strand.
AGTGTGTGGATTCATATGCTGCATTAATTATACCGCAGAGAGGCGCTTCCCAGCAGTGTGTGGATTCATATGCTGCATTAATTATACCGCAGAGAGGCGCTTCCCAGCAGTGTGTGGATTCATATACTGCATTAATTATACCGCAGAGAGGCGCTTCTTCCCAGCAGTGTGTGGATTCATATGCTGCATTGAAACCTATTGGTTAAAAAGCCTTGTTTCTTTAAAAAATAGTTAGGAAACCTAAAATGTTATATTGAATAAAAAATGAAATAACTCATAAAAAACGAAACGCTAACTGATCCGAATTGATCCAAAACTAAGAAAATCACCTGAAAAAATTAAACGAAACGAAAAAAAACTCATACACATCCCTAGTAGCTATGGTGGTGCTCGTTTGGATGGAGTCGAGCAGGCACCATTGGATGAGTTCCAACAGGGATTTTATTTTTGAACATTAGAAACCCAGGACATACTTGAAAACGAGAGAAATCTTAATGTATCCTTCCTGGTAAAATCTTTTATAAATAAATAAATAAATAAATAAATAAATAAATAAATAAGGGAGAAAAGGATTGTAGTAATTCTATAATTTACTGTTTCCATCTAAAGTAGAAATTGTGCCTAATCCGGCCATTTTTGAATAATAGAAATGGAAAGACCGTGTCCTAAACCAGGGGTCCGTAACCTTGGCTCTGCAGATTTTTTTGGAACATCATCTCCCATGATGCTCAGCGATACATTAGGTTGTATCTAAAACATCTGGAGAGCCTGGGTCACTGACCTCTGCCCCATTCTATCTTATCTCCTTGTTAAATCCAAGATTAACAGAATCAGCCATGAAATCAAAAAGACGAAGAGGGGAGTGATACCTTCCAGGTGAGATGGCTATTTATAGAGATCAACTGGCAATACCCTTTTACACCCACTGAGGCAGCTGACCACAGCGAAACGCGTAAGCGGTGTTTTATTTATTGTATTGTAAACTTTAATCGTAGCCAGCGATTGCCTGTCCTGTTTAAGTGGATGAATCCCCACCACTATCACCACTGAGGACCATATCAACCACGAAGGGGGTCCGGTGCCCCTTGGAATCACAGGCTGCTTGAGATTTGGTGCCACTTGAAAAATAGGCAGTGCCATTCAATGTGAGTAGACTTTTTATATTCTACTATAACCATCTCTTTTAAATGGTCTGCACATTGCATTTTATGTGTTTTCACCGAGGAACATCCCACGAAGTAAAGACCTCATTCTCCAGTGTAATACTGAAAACTGGATGAATTGATCATCAGTGCGAGCGCAGATATCCACTACATCCTACATACACTCACATATGAACTTAAGTGACATCCCATTCCTAATCCATAGGGTTCAATATGACGTCGCTCCACCCTTTGCAGCTATAAGAGCTTTGTCTCTTCTGGGAAGGCTGTCCACAAGGTTTAGGAGTGTGTTTATGGGAATTTCTGACCATTCTTCCAGAAGCGCATTTGTGAGGTCACACACTGATGTTGGACGAGAAGGCCTGGCTCTCAGTCTCCGCTCTAATTCATCCCAAAGGTGTCCTATCGGGTTGAGGTCAGGACTCTGTGCAGGCCAGTCAAGTTCATCCACACCAGGCTCTGTCATCCTTGTCTTTATGGACCTTGCTTAGTGCACTGGTGCACAGTCATGTTGGAAGAGGAAGGGGCCAGCTCCAAACTGTTCCCACAAAGTTGGGAGCATGGAATTGTCCAAAATGTCTTGGTATGCTGAAGCATTCAGAGTTCCTTTCACTGGAACTAAGGGGCCAAGCCCAGCTCCTGAAAAACAACCCCACACCATAATCCCCCCTCCACCAAACTTTACACTTGGCACAATGCAGTCAGACAAGTACCGTTCTCCTGGCAACCGCCAAACCCAGACTCGTCCATCAGATTGCCAGATGGAGAAGCGCGATTCGTCACTCCAGAGAACGCGTCTCCACTGCTCTAGAGTCCAGTGGCGGCGTGCATCCGACCACACCACTGCATCCGACGCTTTGCATTGCACTTGGTGATGTATGGCTTGGATGCAGCTGCTCAGCCATGGAAACCCATTCCATGAAGCTCTCTGCGCACTGTTCTTGAGCTAATCTGAAGGCCACATGAAGTTTGGAGGTCTGTAGCGATTGACTCTGCAGAAAGTTGGCGACCTCTTCACACTATGCGCCTCAGCATCCGTTGACACCGCTTCATCAGTTTACGTGACCTACCACTTCGTGGCTGAGTTGCTGTCGTTCCCAAACACTTCCACGTTCTTATAATACAGCTGACAGGTGACTGAGGAATATTTAGGAGCGAGGAAATTTCACGACTGGATTTGTTGCACAGGTGGCATCCTATCACAGTTCCACGCTGGAATTCACTGAGCTCCTGAGAGCGACCCATTCTTTCACAAATGTTTGTAAAAACAGTCTGCGTGCCTAGGTGCTTGATTTTATATACAATACAAAAAGATGGTCAGCGCCCAGATAAGTTCCACCACCAGTATACCAATGCCAGACCAGATATATAGAGGTCTCCCCCAAACCAATGTGACAACAGGTATAATTATACGTATCTGGCGGCGCGATTGCAGTCGCTTCTTGGTATTCAGATGGTCCTCACGGTGTGTATCATAAATGTCCAATTTGGATTATATATAAAAAACACAAATGGCAGAATAATAGTGCAGGGTGTATATACAATGTTGGAATAGATGACAATAAATGGTTCCACTCACAGACAGAGAGCCCCGTCACTGGCTCTGAGTGGTTCCAAACATCTGGGTCCTTTGTCTTCTTAAGAATATTTAAAGGAGACCCACTCCCTTTAAAGTTGGTATTTTCTTTGTCTCGTCAGATATGTAAGAAAACATAAACACAAGGACCTTCTTGTGTAGATCTACCACAATATTGGTCATATATATGGTGATGATATCAACTCACATTGGGTGGAGCTTAGAACCAAGCTCTGGGTGGAAATGCCGGTGGATTTATTGAATAGGTTAAATCCACGAATACCTCTGAATTCCAAAACAGCAGGGACCAGACTTTTCTTTATAAAAGAAAAATCTTTAATTTAAAACACAAGATAAAATAAAGTAGATCATGTTAAAATTAACACAAAAATGCTCTGTAAGTCGCCAGGACTGGCGACTTACAGAGCATTTTTGTGTTAATTTTAACATGATCTACTTTATTTTATCTTGTGTTTTAAATTAAAGATTTTTCTTTTATAAAGAAAAGTCTGGTCCCTGCTGTTTTGGAATTCAGAGGTATTCGTGGATTTAACCTATTCAATAAATCCACCGGCATTTCCACCCAGAGCTTGGTTCTAAGCTCCACCCAATGTGAGTTGATATCATCACCATATATATGACCAATATTGTGGTAGATCTACACAAGAAGGTCCTTGTGTTTATGTTTTCTTACATATCTGACAAGACAAAGAAAATACCAACTTTAAAGGGAGTGGGTCTCCTTTAAATATTCTTAAGAAGACAAAGGACCCAGATGTTTGGAACCACTCAGAGCCAGTGACGGGGCTCTCTGTCTGTGAGTGGAACCATTTATTGTCATCTATTCCAACATTGTATATACACCCTGCACTATTATTCTGCCATTTGCTTGATTTTATATACCTGTGGCCATGGAAGTGATTGGAACACCTGATTCTGATTATTTGGATGGGTGAGCGAATACTTTTGGCCATATAGTGTATCTCTCTATTGGTGAACTTTTGGGGATTTATCACCCATTGTGAATATAAGCAGCTGCACACCAGGATCATCATCACAATCAACAAGAACCTTTTTTTTCCCCTCTTATTATGTTACTGTTGCTCCTATTTAATTATTGATGCATTTATCTACTAAAAGCATAATTACTGTTGATCCATCACAAAATCTCAGATAATTATAATAACTGCTTCATTTTATGTATTTATAAAAACATAATATTATTAGGTCTAATATTAGAGATCACTTTGCTGCTACTATTTCAGCACGTTTTGCACATTGATTATTTTGCACGTGACTGTTGAGATTCGTTTATTGAGAATTTACAAAATTCACAATATTGCATTTTAAGTGTATATACACCCTACAGACCACCAGGTGGCGCCAGAGATATACGTCACATCCATTCCAGGTGAGAAGACACCTAAAGTGCCCCGGACGGTTTGGTGGTGACTGGTGAAATGATCCCCTCAATAAAATGACAAGATATAAACATGACCATTTAGCCTCCGATGTGTTTTTGGGAGCTCTACTGACGTTTCCACTAAAATTCCAGCACCGCTGCGTGTGTCGTGTTTAGTCTGTAGAGCACGTTCCTAATCCGCTCCTGTTATCCTTGGCTCGTCCATAGATCCTTTTTCCGATGATCCTCTGCGATGGACAAATTGGTCGCGACGCGGTGGAGGTTTGATGCTGAATTTTCTGAGCCACGTGGTCGGTTCCTGTGGGAAACCAGAGTGTCACAGTTGATAGATTTCAGCTGAAAATGCCGAGTAATTAAGAATGATTCGCTCAGATCGTATCAGTAACTGCGATTGAAGGACACTGGGGAGAGAATACGAGGTCTCCAAAGCCAGCCAGCAGTCAGTGGTTTCCCCCAAACCAGTGTGCAAAGATAGACAAAATACGTATCTGGCGGCGCGACGACAGTCGCTCTTGGGTCGTGTGGTGGTTCTCTTTAAATGGTTCTCTTTGGATATATCATCCTCATGTGTCATGAAAAACAGTAAAGAATACAAATAGTACAGTACGAATATACAGTGTGAGGTGATTATACAATGTTATGGTCCCACTCACAAAAAAAGAGCCCTGACGCTGGCTCTGAGCGGGTCATCACATATGGGTCCTTTATTCCTGTATCAGGAGAGGCGACCCACGACCTTCAAAAGCGGGAATCTTTTTCAATCTCGGTACATGAGGAAACACAAAGCAAAAAGGAAACCTCCTTGTGCAGATCTACTGACAGTATATTGGAAAAATCGGTTTGACAATCAAACTCACATGTGTTGGAGCTTATAGCCAAGCTCTGGAGGGAATAGCCTGTGGACTTGTTGAAGGTCAAGCCCATAAAAACCCTCTGAATTCAGCAGCACAACGGGAACTGATACAAATGGTAAGATTTATTAAAACATAAAAACAATTAAAAAGGAAATACACCTGGCGCAGCCAGGTAACCAGACGCGTTTCGCCGCGTACCACGGCTTACTCAATGGTTTCTGATCTGCACAAGGAGGTTTCCTTTTTGCTTTGTGTTTCCTCATGTACCGAGATTGAAAAAGATTCCTGCTTTTGAAGGTCGTGGGTCGCCTCTCCTGATACAGGAATAAAGGACCCATATGTGATGACCCGCTCAGAGCCAGCGTCAGGACTCTTTTTTTGTGAGTGGGACCATAACATTGTATAATCACCTCACACTGTATATTCGTACTGTACTATTTGTATTCTTTACTGTTTTTCATGACACATGAGGATGATATATCCAAAGAGAACCATTTAAAGAGAACCACCACACGACCCTAGAGAATACGAGGGTTTGCTACTTTGTGTGATTTTATCGAAGGGAAAAGTTAGAAATCTTCTGGCTGGAAATGCATCATTTAAGGCCGGGTCAGATGAGCGTTCTTCACAGCGGAAGGAACGTCCGCGAGAGTGGACGTTCCTTCCACTCTGGTGCACATCTGGCCACCTCGCCGAGTATTGGCGCACCTAGTGCGCTCGTCAGACACTGGCCTAAATCAGAGATCTCAAACTCTGGCCACCCCCGATACTTCTGAATTTCAACTCCCATGATTCTTTGGCCATCCACTTGCAGTCAAAGACATCTGGGACTTGTAGGCCTCCCACATCTCGGGGCCCAGAGTCTGGGATGGGAGAAGTTTGTGGACCCTTTATATAAACAGCAATAAATCACTAAGGAGGGAAATAAATAATAGGTGTAAATTAAGGGGTTATTCACAAAGTCCCCGAACTTGCCACGAAGGGCACCAGTGTTTTACCGTACAGTGCAATTTCAGGACAGTTCTTCCATTCACAAAACCGTCAATTCTCAAAATGCTGGTGAATTGACAGCGAAATACGCTGCAGTTCGGCGATCTTCAGCTGCAGCGCAATTGTCCCATAGTAATGGTTAATCTATTAGACATGTGCATTCGTTTTAGGACTAAAACGATTTAGTCCAAATTTTGGGATAATTTAACTTTAGTATGACTCAAGAGATACGAAACTGCTCAGTACAAAAAACGAAAGAATCTAAAATAAAATGCACTACATTTTAGTTTCCGTCCTTTTTGTGATATTACATTGATGAGTGAAGGAGACCAGTAATGAACGCAACATCGCAAAGCTACAGAAAAGGTTTGTATGCGTAATCCTTCCCGACCCCTACCCAAAAATCTGACAGTGATAGAGCTCCAGAATACTCACTCGCAGCACAGACAGCCAGCACAGGAGAGGAAACCTTTACTTAACCCTTGCATGTCTATAAGGCAAACAAGATGATAAAAGCAGCTGGAGAAGGAAAACATTCAAATAAATCACACTGAAAGCTAATGAGAGAGGAGGGCTGATAGTAAAAACCCCTTTATAACAAGCAGCGCTGGGAGAAGAGAGGGACTTTATAAAACGTGTGTTATCTCCCCTCCCGCTCTGCATAATAGGGGCTTAGGTCTGATACATTTTATATTATCCAGGAGCACTATCCCCCTTTCCTCATCTATAATACATGTTTTATATAAAGTCCCTCTCCTCTCCCAGTGCTGCTTGTTATAAAGTTTTTTTTACATCTGATACATTTAGTATCCAGCTCTCACAGTTACTCTGTCATTATGAGCCTTCAGTGTGATTTATTTGAATGTTTTCCCTAGATTTAAAGTGCTTTATTTTATTATAAAAATCAATTTGCACCAGTCATCTCTTCTCTGAGCTTTCAGACCGATTTATATTAATATTTTCCCTCTCCCCTGCTTTTATATTCTTGTGTCTCCCCCACAGAGATACAAAGTTTAAGTAAAAGTTCCCTCTTCTGTGCTGGATAAGCATTGCATTCCAAAGTTCTGCACCCCCACATGCCAATGCAGTAGGATGTTTTATACAGAGAGGGGAATTAATTAATGCAGGTGGATGTTGTATACATTATACAGAGAGGGGTATTAATTAATGCAGGAGGATGTTCTATACATTATACAGAGAGGAGTCTTTTTTATATAGCCCTTTAAATCCAGTGGCTGTGAGCTCTGAGATCGGCTGCTTGTTATATTATCACTCAGTACAATGTATCAGGCTCAGCTGTTACAGTAACTGACTGTAACAGCGCTCAGAGTTTCAGTAAAACAAGGAAATAATATTGTTCTAACCTCTTCTATATAAAAATATTATTCACTAGTTTTACTGAAACTCTGAGCGCTGTGATGAGCAGCAGTCAGTTACTGTAACAGCTTTGCCTGACACATTGTGCTGAGAGTGAGAGATACTGTAACAAGCAGCGATCTCAGCCCTCTGAGGAGCCACTACAATAGTAATTGTATCCGCTGGTTTTCGGATGAATGAAATTAGTTTTCATACTAAAGAACTGAAAACGAATTTCTTTAGCAGCTAAATAAATTGCGTTTTAGGACTAATCCATTAGTTCAAAACGAAATTTTGTGCTGTGCACATGTTTATAATCTATTCAGAGAACACCGAAATGTCAGTGAAATGCCCAGATTTTCGGTGATTCAGTTCGACAGGTTTAAACAGGAGAATCCCATAGGATTTAATGTAAAAAAAGTTATATCGTTTTTAATTTAAAAAAAAATATTCTTTTCATTTTCAGCAAAAAAACATTTTATTTTTTGTAGCACCTTTTCGTATTTTTTTTTAGACACAATTTTGTTTCCCAATTTTTTTTAAAGGTGTTTTTATTTTATTCTATAACAGACCTTTTTATCCTTTTTATTATTTTATTTTATAGAATATTTTTTGTATTTTTTGGATAAAAGTTTTGTTTCGCAAGTTTTTAAAAGGCGTTTTCATTTTATTTTGTAACAGATCTTTTTATTATTTTATTTTTTAGAACACCTTTTTTTAGTTTTTAGAACAAATTGTTGTTTCCCAATTTCTTTTATCAGTGTTTTTATTTTATTCTGTAAAAGACCTTTTTATTTTTTTAGAACACCATTTTTGTATTTTTTTAGACAAACTTTTTGTTTCCCACTTTTTTAACCCATTCGCTGCTGAGCCATTTCACCCCTGTGTGCTGAGCTCATTTTTACCGGTTTTGAAGTCACGTTTTATTATACGACCCAGACATATTATATATCGTTTGTTCCGGCAGACTCGGCAGATTCATAATATATCATTATTATATCTATACGTCATGTCCTGCCTGAATATTATAACAAAAAAATGCAATAAAATTTGAATTTTCAATCATCTACAGCGGGTAAAGTGTTTCGTTTTTCACATTTTATCACACGAGTTTTTGCGTTTATATTTTCTATGAGTTGCGCTTGTTAAAAAAAATTAGAAATTTTTAGAGGGGACTCGTTAAATTTTTTTGGGGGTGAAATTACATGATTTTTAGAAAAATACCCCAATAGAAAAAATCGTTAGTGCAGCATCATTGTTCACATTATAATTGAAATGGGAACAATATTGCTGCATTAATATAACAAAAAAAATAAAAAAAATATTTTGATTTTTTTTTAAAAAAAAATTTAAAATTTTATTTTTACATTTTACATGATCATGTTTGGTATCAATGCCGTTCCAATGATACCAAACATTAACCCCTAGCTGCCATGGATCGGGAGAAAGGGGGTTCATTGGAACCCCCTATCTCCACCATAGGTGGCAGCTAGGGGTTAATTCCAGAACTGACGTCATCGCTCATAGTGTGATGACGCCAGTAGGCAGGGGGAGATCCCGGAAGCTTGGACGACATCCAAGATGTCGGCCAGCTCCGGAAGGAGACTGTGATCCGGCACCTGTTGACTCCGAATCGCGATCCAGCCCCCAAAGGGTTAAAGGCAGCCACCGCTTACCAGGGCAGGCTGTGTCCTTCAAAGTGGTGCCTTCCTTTTCACGGTGGCCCGCATGGATGGGGAGGGAGAGAGGTCTAAAGGACCTCCTCCCCTTCAGGCACCTTCCCGCACTCGCGGGGGGGGGGGTGCCTGTAATAGACGTCATTGCGCTGCTACGGTGACGACTATCGTGCCCGCCTGGGTCCCGGAGGCTGGGCTGACATCCAAGATGTCAGCCCGCAACGGGAGGCTGCAGCGATCGGCCGGAATCCGCAGCCAAGGCTTCGTGCGGCTGGACGCGCTGAGCGCGTCCTCCGCAGCGAAACAGTCAAAAGGCATTTTCATTTTATTCTGTAACAGACCTTTTTATTTTATTCTGTCTTTTTTATTTACACTCCTTTTTATTATTTTTTTAAAGGACCTGTTTTATTATTTAAGACACATTTTAATGCATTTTCACTGGTTTAAACACCTTTTAGGTGGAGAGGAGAGTTCCGTCTTTTGGGGAGTGGGGGTTGCAGTTCTGTGGATTTCGCCAAGTCCTCTTCGGTGACGTTCACCAACTTTTTTTTATGAGGCTTCGGTGCCTCCTTATTCGCTGCACTACGTTGACCCTATGGTGAATAGTGAAGTCACTGTAGTTTCAGCAAAATGGAATCGCCGATGTGCACCGAAGTGAAAAAGCACCGAAATTTCAATGCTTTGCGAATAGACCCTTTAGGTAAATTCATTTTTTTCCCCCGAGGAACTGATTTAGAGAGTTAGAAAACACACAATGATGTCCCTGTAATCCCACCACTAGCCCAAAGCTTCCCACTATCGACTGGTCGTACTCAGCTCTCAACTTGCGTTCCTGTATTACAGCTATAGGGGGCGCTGCCCTCCATAGAAGCTTTACACCAGCTACTCTTTATGGGTCCTTGAGTGTAGAGGGGTGAAGGCTTTGTCCAAAAGAACCTACTATGGGTTAAAAATGTATAAAGGCATAGTAGGGTTTGAGAAGCAAACGCCGGAGAATACATTGACTGGGAGTCTTAGAATTAAAGAGAATAATGCCTTGTGCTTTAAAGACGGGGATTGAGGTCCATCAGAGCCGTGGGGTGAGGGGGGGGTCATTGTGACGAAACCATCACTTCAAAGTTTATTTTACATTTATTTTCTTTACAGTTTATTGTCTCTGTATATAGTGTAGAGTGTTGTGTGATGTGCTATGCTGTGTCAAAGTGTGTATCTGTATGTTACAGTATAAGTTGTTATATTTTGCACTCACTAAATGGTAGGAGAGGACCCCTTGCTCAAGAGCTTGCACTCTAACCTCCTGTGTTTCCCTCTCTGTAAGAAGACTCCTTTGTTCCCCTAAGTCTCAGCACACTGTTTAGATAAGACGCATGTGTAAACATTCCATTGTGTTGAATGTCTTTTCTATTGTTCTCTGACTGGAGACTCTTGATCAAATCTGTAATGTATTCTTTAAGTGAGGGGGGATGAGTCTCAACTGTGTTTTACCTTTGTATGTCACTAGTGAAAATAAAGCATACTCCATTTGGATTTTGAATGAGCAACATCTCTTCATAAAGTTTACGTGTCATCTATACTGTATCTGGATACAAGCTCCGTTTAATACAGCGGAAAGGGGCGCCTGGGATACTAGGATCCTTAACAGTCATAGTGGAATATAATTTATAAATCAAGCCTAACTACAGTATACATGGGAAAAATAAACTCTTCTGCTTGGAGACGTGTTTATGTTAAACTGTGTCTCCCTGGAGTCATTTCCATGGCATGTAATCCCAAGCACGGCTGGCACTGTGCCACAAACTAATAAAAAGTATTTATACAATATTTCCCATAAACCTTGAAGGAAAAACCTAAATTAGATCTATTCATGTAACAGGAAGGCCATTTCTGCCTGATATGCTGATAACGCAGACCCCGCGTGACATTTTGCGAGATAAGCGACGCCGTCTAACGTTTAGAACCTTTCATCCCAGCAATGTTTCTGTAACGGGTAAACGAATGCATGAAAAATAAAAATGGAATTTACACGATTTTCATCTTTTAACATTCTCAGAACAACAATCTTTGTGCAAAATTGCTACTTTACTCACATTAAAGTGTAAACTGTGCGTGTTAACATTTCTCGATAAAAATTGCTTGGCAGTGAAAGTGTTAACAAAAAGATTAGTGTAAAATATAGACAAAGTAACCAGATTTTCCACAACAGGCAATTAAAAATGTGGTGGTGTCTTTATTGAGTGTGACTGGCTGGGGGTGGTGACACTTACAGTCCTTTGCCTGTGACATGCGGTACCCCCAAACCCTATGTCTCTCAACCCCTTTAACCCGAACACTGATCTCCTCAATCCATAACTTACATTTCCTCTAAATCCCACATATCTGCCCATTGACCCCTAAGTCTATCCTGCTTGAACGTCAAGCAAGGCCGGCACATCCATTAGGCCAGCTAGGAAGTTGCCTAGGGCGCCACTAGGAGGGGCGTGCCATTACGAGCTATTATAACCGAGGGCAGGATGGCAGATGTTATATCTGTTTTCCGCTGAGCTTGCAGTAGCCCTCTCCTGCCGTTAGCCCTTACGTTCTGCCCGCTGCACTGCCCACCCTCTCGTCCTCAGAATAATCTGATAATATTCTCTTTATGACTAATTGTTTCAGAGTTTAAACACTGGAGGGAAAGCAATGGGCGCCAAACAGCTTGGGGCAGGAGGAATGGGTTTGAGACACCATGGCATTGAGAGGGATAGTACAGAGATACAATGGGGGTGACAGTAGGCACAGCAGCAAAATTGGGGTGAGTGTGACGGTGCAGAGACTCAAAAATCATCGTCAACGCCAGGTCAATGAAGGGTTTTATCTGGCACTGCCGATCTCTTATGATGTAAAGCTGGTGGTTGCCCTGTATACACACAGCGTGAGAGGTGACACGAGTTACTGAGATGTTATTTCTGTGTCTGTAACAGTTTATATAAACAAACATATCAGGAATCCACACTTCGACGACGCTTGGGTACACGAATCCCCATAGAATGGATCAATGCATAGTGACCAGGCATTCGAGAGAACAGCATTGTTCCACCCAAGTAGATCAGACAACAATTCGACTCCAAATGAGTCTTTGACACACCTGAATGAGCAGGTTTTTCCATCAATGGGTTGTTTCTCCCCTGATGGCACAGCGGGCATATTCCACGATGGCAATGCCAGGATTCATCGGCCTCAAATTGTGCAAGAGTGGTTGAGGGAGCATGAGACATCATTTTCACACATGGATTGGCCACCGCACAGTCCAGACCTTAACCCCATTGAGGTTAATCTTTGGTATAATGTGCTGGAGAAGACTTTACGCAGCGCTGCGACTCTCCCATCATCAATACAAGATCTTGGCCACAAATTAATGCCACTCTGGACGCCAATAAATGCTGTGACATCGCATGAGCTTATCGACGCGACGCCACGGTGAATATAGTTAAAGTTACATTACAAAGTAATGTGTTTTCAGAGACTTCTTGACAGAATGGAGAGACAGGGTGAGTCTGATGTTGCAGGGAAGTGTCATGGCGGCACCTGGCGTGAGCCGTGGGGGGCGCTTGTTCAGGGTTGTTACTGGATGGAGGATGGTGGACTGCAGGATCAACCAGGTAAACAGGCTGAAGGTACCAGGATACTTGGGAGACATTTGGATTGTACCTTGGGGCGGTAGACAGGACACAAGGGCATTCCAGGCGATGTACAAATGAGTTCCAGAGAGTAGTCAGGGGACGATCTGTGGGTCAAGGGCTGGTAGAGAGCAGCAATCAGTAGGCAAAGCAGGGGGTCTGGTACACAGTTGAAGGAGCAGATCAGAGTATGACTTGATTCTTTGAGTCAAGGAGCGCCAATGCTGAAGCATTGAGGGAAGGGGGGTGTGGACCTTTATTCAGGGCAGGAAAAATTGATGATGTTTGTTTGTGATTAACTGTTACGAGTTCTGGTTTAAGATGAGGGCAGCACTTTTCAGGTAGTCGCTCAGGTGCAACTGAGATGGCAAGGTTTCCATCAGCGATGGTGAGCATGACAGAAAGGGAGTTCCATAGAAAGGGGGCAGCGCGGGAGATGTCTTGATGGTGGGAGTTGGAGGTGCGGCTACGTGGAGCTGATAGCTTCAGATCATTGGCCGAGCGAAGTGGTGGGGATGGGATGTACCTGTTAATAAGAGAGGAGATGTAGGCAGTGGTGCGGTTATGGAGAGCTTTGTATGTGAGCACCAGTATAATGAATTGGATTCTATAGGAGACAGGAGCCAGTGCAGAGACTGACAAAGGGGTGAGGTGTGAGAGGTGCGGGAGGTGAGGTGTGAGAGGTGCGGGAGGTGAGGTGTGAGAGGTGAGGGAGGTGAGGGGTGTGAGAGGTGAGGTGTGTGAGTCTGGCACAGGCGTTCATTACAGACTGCTGAAGCAGAATATGGGATCTCTTAAGGCCAGAGAAAAGGAGGTTACAGTAGTTGAGGCGGGAGATAATAAGAGCTTGGATGAGCATTTTACCAGAGTCCTGATTAAGACAGGGGCAGACGCGTGCAATGTTTTTTAGCTGGAAATAGCAAGATTTGGTTACTGACTGAATGTGAGGAGTAAAGGATAGGAATAGCATGCGTTGCGGAATCACAGCAAAAGGCAACACAACCAAATATTCCAGCGTGTGACTTTATTTGTGGCCGGGCAGTGTGTGTCATTTATATAATATACTGACATACAGATTTGTCGAAGCTCACATCACACTGCATCGACTGAAAATCAGCGTTTGAGAAGTTAAATCCGCAGCAATGTGACCGCCAGATCTCTCGCTTTGGCCCAGATGTTATTTAAGCTTTATTTTGTTCATGCGCAACAAACTATTTAAAGGGAGTTATTTTAACATACATTGTTTAAAAAACCCCTCATGATCTTCTCAAACAACGACACTATTCCCCATGTCCATCCCTGGAATAAATATTCAATGTTTTTTGGTCTTTTTGGGGCAATGCCAAGATCTGGATAAAAAGCATTGGAATCATTTTATGTGGGAAAAACATATTTTAGTTCAATTTCCATTTAGGAAGCCTGGGAAACCAAAAGACCTCCTTACAGGGCACGGCCTAAGAACCAAATAAATATAGATATAGAACTTTATGTTTTACATTTTTGTTAATAAATAATGATTTGGATTTTATTTAAAGAAACAATATATTGAAAAATAGAATGTCCCTTTTTTGTCCTGGTATAATTGGGTAGATCCTGCCGACAGCCTCTGTCCAATTATTTTCAGGTGACTTTACACCCCTTTTCCCCCTCGCCACGTGCCGGCGCTGCTCCTCCGCTTCGGCTCAGGGGCTCCTGAAACTGGAAGTCCCTGACACTTTCTACATAATACCTACAGTAACTGGAATAACCCTAACAGTAACCCTAACCCTGATACCTACAGTAACTGTAATAACCCTAACAGTAACCCTAACCCTGATACCTACAGAAACAGTAACTGTAATAACCCTAACAGTAACCCTAACCCTGATACCTACAGTAACTGGAATAACCCTAACAGTAACCCTAACCCTGATACCTACAGAAACAGTAACTGTAATAACCCTAACAGTAACCCTAACCCTGATACCTACAGAAACAGTAACTGTAATAACCTTAACAGTAACCCTAACCCTGATACCTACAGAAACAGTAACTGTAATAACCCTAACAGTAACCCTAACCCTGATACCTACAGAAACAGTAACTGGAATAACCCTAACAGTAACCCTAACCCTGATACCTACAGAAACAGTAACTGGAATAACCCTAACAGTAACCCTAACCCTGATACCTACAGAAACAGTAACTGTAATAACCTTAACAGTAACCCTAACCCTGATACCTACAGAAACAGTAACTGTAATAACCCTAACAGTAACCCTCACCCTGATACCTACAGAAACAGTAACTGTAATAACCCTAACAGTAACCCTAACTCTGATACCTACAGAAACAGTAACTGTAATAACCCTAACAGTAACCCTAACCCTGATACCTACAGAAACAGTAACTGGAATAACCCTAACAGTAACCCTAACCCTGATACCTACAGAAACAGTAACTGGAATAACCCTAACAATAACCCTGACACCTACAGAAACAGTAACAGTAATAACCCTAACAGTAACCCTAATACATGCAGAAACAGTAACTGTAATAAAGCTATACAAACACAATATGACAGCGCTGATAAGGTTCTTAGGAATGATCGCTACAAGCACTCACATGTGGTTCCTGTCCCAAACCACAAGAAAAATTACCATAGTCCAAAAAGATGGAGTGCAGCGAAGACAGGAACATTGTCTTCGCTGCACTCCATCCTTTTGGCCTATAGTAACTAATAACCCTAACAGCAACCCTAATACATGCAGAAACAGTAACTGGAATAACCCGAACAGTAACCCTAACCCTGATACCTACAGTAACTGTAATAACCCTAACAGTAACCCTAACCCTGATACCTACAGAAACAGTAACTGGAATAACCCTAACAGTAACCCTAACCCTAATACACACAGAAACAGTAACTGTAATAACCCTCACAGTAACCCTAATACATGCAGAAACAGTAATTGTAATAACCCTAACAGTAACCCTAACCCTAATACATGCAGAAACAGTGACTGTAATAACCCTAACAGTAACCCTAACCCTAATGCATGGAGAAACAGTAATTGTAATAACCCTAACAGTAACCCTAATGCATGGAGAAACAGTAACTGGAATAACCCTAACAGTAACCCTAACCCTGATACCTACAGTAACTGTAATAACCCTAACAGTAACCCTAACCCTAATGCATGGAGAAACAGTAACTGTAATAACCCTAACAGTAACCCTAATACATGCATAAACCGTAACTGTAATAACCCTAACAGTAACCCTAACCCTAATACATGGAGAAACAGTAATTGTAATAACCCTAACAGTAACCCTAATGCATGGAGAAACAGTAACTGTAATAACCCTAACAGTAACCCTAACCCTAATACCTACAGAAACAGTAACTGTAATAACCCTAACAGTAATCCTAACCCTAATACATGCAGAAACAGTGACTGTAATAACCCTAACAGTAATCCTAACCCTAAAACATGCAGAAACAGTAACTGTAATAACCCTAACAGTAACCCTAACCCTAATACCTACAGAAACAGTAACTGTAATAACCCTAACAGTAATCCTAACCCTAATACATGCAGAAACAGTGACTGTAATAACCCTAACAGTAATCCTAACCCTAATACATGCATAAACAGTGACTGTAATAACCCTAACAGTAACCCTAATGCATGGAGAAACAGTTACTGTAATAACCCTAACAGTAACCCTAACCCTAATCCATGGAGAAACAGTAACAGTAATCACCCTAACCCTCTAGAGGTTATTTACTCCACCGAACGCTGAATTTCAACATTCAGTGCAGTTCCAGGGCAGTTCTTTTATTCACTAAACTGTGAATTCACAAAATACAGGCGAACTGATAGTGAAATGCGGTGCAATTCGCCAAACTTTGCCACAATATGGCAGTGCTCAGCAGCACCGAAATCGCCCCATCGAAGGCTATCATGTCTTTTTTTCACTTATCCCTGAATTTCACTGAAATTGCTGCAAAATACTCAGATTTTCGGTGTTTCCGTTCGGCAGGTTCAAACAGGTTAATCCCATAGGGTTCCATGTAATAAATGGAATATCTTTTTTACATTTTTTATTTTTTGCAAAACCCCTTTTTTAACCACTTGGCTGCTAAAGACGCGCTCAGCGTGTCCAGCCAAGTGGTGCCTTGGCTAATCATTGCAGACGGTGATTGGCCGGTTTTTTGGTCGATCGCTGCGGCCTCACGGTGCGGGCTGACATCTTGGATGTCAGTCCAGCCTTTGGGACCCTGGCCGCATGAATAGCTGGGCGCAATGATGTCTATTCCAGGCACCCTCCCCCCACCACCACCAGAGCAGATAAAGTGCCTGGAGGTGGGTCCTTTGGACCTCCCTCCCCATCGGTAATGGGCAGGGGAAAAAAGCAGGCACCACTTGGAAGGGCACAGCCTGCACTCCCAAGCAGTGGCTGCCTTTAACCCCTTAGGGGCTGGATCGCGATTCGGCTCCAACAGGCGCTGGATCGCGGACCTCTTCCAGAGGTGAACGACATCTTGGATGTCGACCAAGCCTCCAGGATCTCCCCCCCCACCTACTGGCGTCATCGTGCATGGATGCGATGACATCAGTTCGGGATTTAACCCCTAGCTGCCACCTATGGTGCAGATAGGGGTTTAATGACCCCCGTATCCCCAGATTCGCGGCAGCTAGGGGTTAATGTTTGGTATCATTTGAAAGGCCAGAGCATGGCCTTTCCAATGATACCAAACATGACCATGTTCAAAAGTAAGGACTTTTTTTAAATAAAAATAAATAATAAAATATTGTTTTTTCTTGTTTATTAATTTAGCATTATAATTCACTTATGGGCATGGCTAACTACTGCAACAGTGTGCAATATTTTCTCACTGGTCATTCTGTAACAATGGAGAGTCCTGTGTCCTGTCCACCAGCCACAGAGTATCCTAGGCAATGCCTTATCAGAGACTTTCTCCAACGTGACCTCCCGGTTCCTCTGCCGACTCTTCGTATCTGCTGTCCAGCTGTAACACCTCTCCGTGCTGACACACTGTATCCCATAATGCCTGGTTATTGGTTTCCAGTGGGGCCACAGATATAAATAACTCTTGTTCTTTTCTTGGTAAGTTCTGCAAGAAGTCTGCTCTGTGACCCCCGTCACCTCTAGTGTTTGCCACCGTCTCCAGCGAGATGAAGTTCTTCATTCCGGACCTCTGTACGCGATCCTGACTCAGTCCATTGACATATGGATCTAGTTAGCGTCATCGTATCGGTGTCCCTTGCTGATTGCTTGATTTATCGGCTTCCTGTGGCGCGGCACTGTGCGCTATACTGCCAATGATTCATATTTCTAATTTTACTTTTTCTTTAAATGACAGTATCAGAAAGTGAGTTATTCTGAACATTCCTTGATGACCGCACTGTCCTCTCAGGTCTCAGGCATTTAGACATTTATATTGGAACAGCATGTTGTTTCCTCATGCCGAGCCCGGGACACCGTCCTAATGATCTAAACCAGTCCTTCGGGGGGTCTTACAGAGAAACGATTCCAAGAATTGCTTCTTACGGAATGTCTTGTGTCTCACAGTCCCACCCAAGGCTCACCAAGGACATGGTGTTTCCAAACCTGACGGTTGTCGGGATGGAGACCAGAAAATTACAGTAGACTTGGCGTGTAGAGGACTTCTCGCCGCAGTGGAGACAATGAGATAAAATATCTACAATCTAAAGGACCAAAACATATTTGTTGCTAGTCTTTTCGACGGATGAAGCCGCTCGGAGGGTTTTAATTGTATCTTATCTTGTACGGATTGTAATTTATGCATCGAAACACAAATTATTATTATCATTTATATAGCGCCAACAGTTTACTTTCCGCAGCGCTTTACAATAACCAAAGGGAACGAGATACAGATAAATGGACATATGGTGGAAACACTACGGGCTCTACATTCTCCGCGCAAATTCGCACGCGCAATTTTTTTGTGCGCAGCGTTAAATGTTAACGCGCGTAAACCAACGCTGGTTTTACGATCCTCGTGCATTTTTTCATCCGTCAAAAAATAGCACGTGTAAAAAAGACGCGCAAAAATGCGCGCGCATTAACGTCGCATGCAAAAATCGGTGGGCGGACTGTTTTGTTTTCACGCGATTCAGCCAATCAGAATTAAGAACCACAATTGTCTCCAGTTCAGTTTTTGCGACTGTCAAAATCAATCTGCGCATATATGCTGCAGCAATAATAAAAACACGCACAACTTCTCTATTTTATTGTTTGGGTATGTGTAGAATGTGTAACTATACTGTGCTGTATTTTTTTCGTGCTGGTGTATTTGGTTTCGGCCAGGACGTTCAGATTTGCCGTTACCACCAGCTTTTAAAAGACGTTAAAATTATGCGCGCAAACGTTGTCCGTTAAAATTTGCGCATAGATTGTAATTTCATTCGCGCACCAGCGCACGAACGCATTTGCGGTCACAATGTTAAGTATAGGACGCGCAACGTACATGACGCTCGCAAAGGGTTCGCGCAGGTTCACCAGCGCTAGACGTTAACGCGCATTTGTGCGGACATTGTAATACGACGTTCTGCGCAAAGGGTTTTGCCCCTCGCGTTAATGCGCTTTTGCACACGTGCAAAATTGTGCGCGAGGAGTGTAATAGAGTCTGCAATGTTTTTTTATGTGGAAGATTTGGTTAGCGACTGAATGTGAGGATAGATCAGAGTCGAAGAGGACACGGAGGCAACGAGCCCGAGAGGTAGAAGTAATGGTGGCACCTTTCACCTGAAGGGAAATGGGTGCAGGAATGGAGGATCTTAGAGGGAGGGAAGACAAGAAGTTCCGTTTTAGAGAGTTTGAGCTTTAGGAAACGGGAAGTCATCCAGGCTTTAACAAGGGGGAGAGAGATCGGGGGAGGAAAGGTAGATTTGGGTGTCGTCAGCATAGATATGATATTGGAGCCCATAGGAGGAAACGAGGTTGCACAGAGACGCAGTCTGGATTGAGAAGAGCAGGGGACCCAGAACAGAGCCTTGGAGGCACCCCAACCGAGAGAGGAAGCGGTGGCGAAGAGGCACCAGCAAAGGAGACACTGGAGGAGCGAAGAGAGACATAGGAAGAGAACCAGGAGATAACGATGTCACTGAGGCCAAGTTGACGCAGCGTGAGGAGCACGAGGGGGTTGTCGAGGCGTTAAGTTATCACTGGGATTCGCTATTCCACTCTCGGTGTAAGCTGCGGCTCGAGTGTAGCACTTCCCTACACCTATTTACTGTAAAGTAATGTCTCCTGCACTTTGTATACGAGTTGTTAATTTGCGCCTACAAATTGGAAGCCCGAGCTATTCCATCTGTAGCCGGTATTTCTCTAAAAAACATTGTCTTCTGAACGTTGGGGTTCAGTGATTCTACTTTTGCAAAATAACTTAACACTCTATGAAATCCAACCTTTAAATCCCTCTGATCCCGCAGTGGAGAGGACGACATGACCCACCACTTTTTCTTGCCAGGAACAAATAAGGGGTTATTCAGAAAGCACCAAAATGTCAGTGTGTTTCGGCGATTCCATTTTCCTAACCCTGCGGTGAATACCCTATTCACTGCAGGATCACCGAAGATGGAGTCCACAAAGACCCCCAAACTGACCGCCGAAGAGCACCACACACTGCCGAAATGCAGGAAAAAAATGGAGCTCTGCTATTCTTCTAATAGACGTTTAAACCAGGAGGAAACAGGAAGAGAGGACTGCAAGGTGAGAGTGATGGACTGCAAGGTGAGAGTGATGGACTGCAAGATGAGAGTGATGGACTGCAAGATGAGAGTGATGGACTGCAAGATGAGAGTGATGGACTGCAAGATGAGAGTGATGGGCTGCAAGGTGAGAGTGTTGGACTGCAAGGTGAGCGATGGGCTGCAAGGTGAGAGCGATGGGCTGCAAGGTGAGAGCGATGGACTGCAAGGTGAGAGCGATGGGCTGCAAGGTGAGAGTTATGGACTGCAAGGTGATGGACTGGTTGTGTCAGTGAGTCGGGTGGTCGGTAGGGATGAGCCGAACACACCCGTGTTCGGTTCGCATTCGAACTCGAACAATTTCAAAAGTTCGAGTTCGAACTCGAACCGAACTCAATGCAAGTCAATGGGACTCAAAATTCAATTTTTAGAGTGCCCTCCAACAGGGCATATATGCAAGATATTTGCCATAAAAGGTGTATGGGGGTCCGGGCAGTGCCCTGGGGGACAGGAAACAAGGACAAAACGTTTAAAAAAAAGATGTTTTTAAAGGAACAGTGAGTTTTCCATAAAATAAGGGTTAAAAAGAAAAAAGAAAAATTCCTTCAAATATCGTGCCTAGGAGGTCCCCATAACCTGCCCGTGAAGTGGCGGATTTCTAGGATGTATAGAAACATCGCCATCAGAGACCCACACATGACACCTAGCCACCCTTAAGGGGTTAAAATGCACAGGGACTGGCTACTATCCTGTTAGATGAGGGAATGTATTATATATATTAAAGCAAGGTATATATGACAATGGATAGTCAGAGACTCTAGGGACTCAGCTTGTATGCTTTATGATAGACATTTCTAACACAATAATAATTGTATGCTCACATAGGCCCTTCGGGAGAGGTACATGACATACAAATACTGGAATCAGTGGTGTATTTAGGTTTTGTGCTGCCCTAGGCCTGACTAAACTCGTGCACCCCCTAATTTAAATTTGAGGCACCCCTTCCTGTCAAGGTTACACCTCTTCCTGGTTAATCCCCACCCTTCCTCTTTAAGCTCCACCTTTTCCTCTTAGAGCTCCGCCTTTGCCTCTCTTTATATTAAAAGTGGATACCAAGTGACTACTTGTATATTTTGTATACCATTTCAAATGTATCTATTGAGATAAATAAAATTATGAAATGTTTAAATTCAAGCATTTTTACAAAGAACAGCCACGCATGTTAAGTATACTGGATCACAGCTGCTCTAATTGGTTGAACAATAAAATCCACAGAAACGTGCACTGCATATGAGCGTATCACAGAGCTGCACAGCAATAAAACCCACAGAAATGTGCACTGTGTATGAGCATATCACAGCACTGCACAGCAATAAAACTCACAGTAATGTGCAGTGTGTATGAGTGTATCCCAGAGCTCCAAGGCAATACAACTCACAGTACTATGCAGTGTGTATCACAGAATCCACAGCAATAAAACTCCCAGCAATGCAATGTTTGGTGTGTGTCAGCGTATCAGAATCCACAGCAATAAAAATTCCAGCAATGCAATGTGCAGTGTGTAAGAGTGTATTAGAATCCACAGAAATAAAACTCCCAGTAATGCAATGTGCGGGTCAGCGTATCAGAATCCACAGCAATAAAACTCCCAGCAATGCAATGTGTGGTGTGTATGAGTGCATCAGAATCCACTGCAATAAAACTCCCAGCAAACCGAGTGTATATGAGCACACAGCAATTATTTATTCTACATTTACTGGCCTCCGTCCGCGGTAGGGCTGTGTGCAGAGTCAGCAGGGACTGTATACAGACTCAGCAGGAGGTCCCTCCAGGCCACGTTAGGATCGGGGCTGTGCCTGTGCGTGGAGCCATCTTGTCAGCAGTGGGGTGCCACTGCCAGAGGGTGCACCGTGGCTTTGATTCCCTTCCTGGTGGGTGTTCAGTCCAGAATAGAGCGACAGTCCATGTTAACGAAAAGGGTGGGCAGCTGCGTGCGTGTCACGTGGTTCAGCCAGTCAGGTGGTACTGAGACTCAGTACCACCTGACTGGCCGGACCGAGTGTTACCTGCACGCACGCAGCCTCACCAGGAGCCAGGCAGCTCAATGACAAATTTCTATCACTGCAGTGCTGGTTAAGGAAAGGTCCACTTTAAACAGCAGTAAGCAGACAGGGCTTCATATTCTGCTGATACCCCCCCCCTTTACCTGCCGTTTACTGTCATCTCTCTCTGTACACAAATCACATCCCCCTCCTAGAGCTGCTGCGGGGCAGGGGAGGAGCTATGGAGGGAGGAGAGGGGGATTTTTATTCTATTCGATTTTATTCCGTATGCAAACGCCATGCTCCGCTGCTCGTTGTTTGAGAACACAGCTCAAAGCTGACACACAGTGACAGTTGCACCTCCTAGTACCCCCTAATGACACCCCAATAATCACTGGTACCTGGGGCGGCCCGCCCTCCACCACTCCTCTAAGTACACCACTGCTCTGGTGATATGCTCACACACAAGTTTGGCGAACTGCCAGCAAGTACGGTGCTGTTTGAAGGCAGTGCAAATCCCCATAGAGAAGTAATGGTTAATCTATTCAGAGAACACCAAACAGCAGAGAAATGTCAATGAAATACCCTGATGTTCGGTGGTTTCAATCAGCAGGTTCAGGTATTCAGGCGAACCCCATAGGTTTCAATGTTAAAAATACTCCCGTTTTTATGCAATATCTAATAAACCACTTATTATTTTAATCTGCAGTAAAAAGTCTTTATTTATTGATTTTTTTTTTAGTAGCATTTAGCAATTTTTCAGATTTTTTTGGGCAAAACCCCCCCCCTTTTTTTTAATATCGGTTCTTCTTTTTCTGTAACAGAACTTTTTATTATCAATCATAGGATCTTATATGTAAATTCCAGACATTTTCGTTCAGTAGTCCTTTTGAAAACAGCAGGCCATGGGTTTGCGGTGGCAGCATACAGCGGCCGACTCCATGCACTTTGGGGATCCTGCGGTGAATGGTGAATTCACTGCAGGGTGGGGAAATTTTATTCCCCGAAGTGCAGTGAACTACAGAACACCAAAATGTTGGCGTCATTTCGGTGCTCTGTGAGTAACCCAATTAGTGGTGATGTTTTTTGTTGCCCCCTGGAAAGTGAAAGCCTAGGCGTTGCCTACCCAGGACATACTTGAAAATTAGTGACATCTCAATGTTTCCTTCCTGGTAAAATAGTTTGCAAAAGTTAAAAAAAAAAAAAAAAAACTTTTTTTTTTTTAGGGGTGGGGCCACCCGGCGGGCCGCCGCCTCCTGGAGAGTGCCGCCCTAGGCCTAGGCCTTGTTGGCCTAGGCCAAAATACACCAGTGACTGGAATATTACATTTAAATCTAAGGAGTGTGATAAAGATTTTATTAAGCCCTTGATGACAAATGACATAACATCTACATCATTAATGATTGACTTTACAGAGCCCTGGTCCTTAAGGAGTTAAACAGCATATCAGAGGATCATATAGTAGAAATGAACACTTCTTAGAATTCAGAACAAGCACAGTGTTTCTTCATACATGTGCAGGCCACACCCAGTCTGCAGACAATGTATCAAATATGTATCAAATTCATGAGACCAGACAAATTATTAGAAGCACATGTTATTTCCAAACACTAATTAAACACCTGTTGTTTACGCCGTTTGAGAGCACAGGTCATTTATAGGTGAGAATATTTGCACCTAAACATTAGGTAGTTTTTTAATTCAATATCTAATAAACCGTTGCTTATAATATTCTGCAGTAAAGAGTCTCTTTATTTCTAGATTTTTTTAGTATTTTTTAAGCATTTTTTATACTTTTTTCAATGTTTTATTTTTTTTCTGAACTGATCGAACCGAACAGCTCATCCCTAGTGGTTGGCTTCCCTAAATAGTAAAGTCTTAAGGGAGTGTTTGAAGGAAGGGAAACTAGGGGAAAGTCAGACCATTCAAAAGGAGAACGTTCCAGAGGATGTGGGCTGCCCGTGAGAAATCCTGCAGTCATGGGAAGAGGTGATGTGGGGTGAAGCTAGGTGCAGGGATCATCAAACTTGGCCCTCCTAACCTAATCAGTATATGAGCATCATGGGAAATGTAGCTCCCAAACATCTGGAAGGCCAAGTTTGATGATCCCTGGAATAGACGAACTTTCACGAAATTGCATCAAATGTTGAAATTCACATTTCGGTGCAATCCGGTGGCAAGTTCGGTGCTTTCTGCGTAACCCCTATAGTTTGTAACCTCCCTACGCGATTCCTCCACGTCACTGTGCGATCTTGTGAGAACGCACTTGAGGCCAGGACGCGCAGGACTCCATGGAGTCCTATGGACTTCAGGAGCTCATAATCGGTGGCAACATGCAGTGCCGCTGCGAGAAACGGGTCGCTTTGCATTGTGCTTCGTTCCGAAGCTTGGTGCTAATAAAGAGCCTGACTCCGAACAAGCGAGCAAAAAGGGTGGCACAGAATGTTTTTACTTTCTTCAAAATTCTCAGAAGGTTTGGACTTATCCCCCAAAGCATAAACACATAAAAGCAGCATTAAAGTTGAGTAGATGAATCATAAAGCTCGTTTCTCCCCCACTTCCCTTATTAAAAGTCTCTGTTATTTCTTATGATTTTCTCAGCAGTCTCCATTTATCCTCCGACCTCTGACACGGTTCAGTGAACTGTATTTGCCTAGAATTTCAGAAAAATGCGGCCCGTTTCCTCACGTTGACTCCCAGGCAGTAGATTTATCACATGCCAATCAATCTGGTGGTCCCAGCGCGATCTAATCAGTGGTACGGGCTCAGGAACTATCCCACACGATCGCAATGAATCGTCAAAAACCACAAAACCACTTCCTTTTGGCTGTAGCCTTCGAAGTCAAGACTAATAAAACCAAACATCTGATCATGGATGCGCTCTCATGTCCACCTCAAAGCAGCACAGTGACAGCTGACAGACCTGTCCCGGCCTCAGGTAAACCCACTGACCTCATCAGCTCTTGTTTCTTCTGCCCGAAAACATGAAGGCCAAGGTCTGTTTTAGTACGTAGAAGCATCGATAACTATCTGTATGATATTGTGTGCAGAACATCTAGTAGACCACAAAACCGTCCTAACAACTCAGTGAATGTTGCATGTAGACCACAAGCAACATAATATCAACACAAGCATCTGTCACCCTCTACGAACTATAGAAACCATTACAAAATTCATTATTAAATGGAGTAAAAGTGCAACCACAAGCAACATCAATGGTCCACAGAGTCTTATCACCATGGTCTACACAACATGCCACCGCGTTGTATTACAATATTCATGGGATCTTCAGGAGATAGATTTGTTTAATGTTTTCTCGTGGAATCTGAAGAGGGTTACATTTCAAGAAGACACAAAGAATTAATTAAGTAGTCAACATGTCTCACGAGCCCTATCTCTCACTCCTCATGTTTCATTGCCTTACTTCTCTGATTGTCCTCTCCGACCACTATAGACGAGTTTCCCTCGCATAGTAACTGTGACACAGGATGCTCCTCAGCACCATTTATTTAGCTTCCGGGCCATTCTGTCATTTGATTAGATCCAAGTGTTACGCATCATGTATCCCAAGTCGTTCGTTCACGTTTTGGCACAAGAGAGTGACGCTGACCAATGAAGATGTTTCTATAGAAACACTTATATCCAAATTAACAATGCCCTGTCAAGGTTTTCTCTGTCCTTCAGTGCATGTTATTGCTATAGTGTGTTTATTACATAGTAATTACACAATGCAAGATGCAAATATACTGAGCTCATTACAGAGTAATTACAAAATGCAAGGTCACACAGTACTGAGCTCACTACAGTGTGATCACACAATTCAAGGTCACACGGAACAGAGCTCTTTACAGAGTAATTACACAAGGCAAGATGTAAATGTACTGAGCTCATTATAGTGTGATCACACAATGCGAGGTGCAGATGTACTGAGCTCATTACAGAGCAATTACACAATGCAAGGTCACAAAGTACTGAGGTCACTACAGTGTGATAACACAATTCAAGGTCATACGACATACGATACTGTACTCAGCACAGAGTAATTGCACAATGCAAGGTGCACATGTACTGAGCTCATTACAAAGTGATCACACAATGCAAGGCAGAAATGTAGTGAGGTAAAATTATTGCAATCACCCAATGCCAGGTCACACACTGTACTGAGCTCATAACGCAATGCAAGATAACAGTGTTCTGAGCTCATTACAGAGTAATTACACAAGACAAGGTATAAATGTGCTGAGCTCATTACAGAGTAATTACACAAGGCAAATGTACTGAGCTCAATACAGTGTGATCACACAATACAAGATGCACATGTACTGAGTTTATTACGAAGTGATCACACAATGCAAGGCAGAAATGTACTGAGCTAAAATCATTGTAATTACACAATGCAAAGTCACACTGTACTGAGCTCATTAGGGAGTAATTACACAATGCAAAGTAACACTGTACTGGGCTCATTAGGGAGTAATTACACAATGCAAAGTAACACTGTACTGAGCTCATTACAGAGTAATTACACAATGCAAGGTAACATTGTACTGAGCTCATTACAGTGTGATCACAGAATGCAAAGTAATTTTCAGTACTGAGCTCATTACAGCGTGATCACAGAATGCAAAGTAATTTTCAGTACTGAGCTCATTACAGTGTGATCACACAATGCAAAATAATTTTCAGTACTGAGCTCATTACAGTGTGATCACACAATGCAAAATAATTTTCAGTACTGAGCTCATTACAGTGTGATCACACAATGCAAATTAATTTTCAGTACTGAGCTCATTACAGTGTGATCACACAATGCAAAGTAAATTTTCAGTACTGATGTCATTACAGTGTGATCCCACAATGCAAAGTAAATTTCAGTACTGAACTCATTACAGTGTGATCACACAATGCAAAGTAATTTTCAGTACTGAGCTCATTACAGTGTGATCACACAATGCAAAGTAAATTTCAGTACTGAACTCATTACAGTGTGATCACACAATGTAAAGTAAATTTCAGTACTGAGCTCATTACAATGTGATCACACAATGCAAAGTAAATTTCAGTACTGAACTCATTACAGTGTGATCACAAAATGCAAAGTAAATTTCAGTACTGCGCTCATTACAATGTGATCACTCAATGCAAAGTAAACTTTCAGTACTGAACTCATTACATTGTGATCACACAATGTAAAGTAAATTTCAGTACTGAGCTCATTACAATGTGATCACACAATGCAAAGTAAATTTCAGTACTGAACTCATTACAGTGTGATCACAAAATGCAAAGTAAATTTCAGTACTGCGCTCATTACAATGTGATCACTCAATGCAAAGTAAACTTTCAGTACTGAACTCATTACATTGTGATCACACAATGTAAAGTAAATTTCAGTACTGAGCTCATTACAATGTGATCACACAATGCAAAGTAAATTTCAGTACTGAGCTCATTACAGTGTGATCACAAAATGCAAAGTAAATTTCAGTACTGCGCTCATTACAATGTGATCACTCAATGCAAAGTAAACTTTCAGTACTGAACTCATTACATTGTGATCACAAAATGTAAAGTAAATTTCAGTACTGAGCTCATTACAGTGTGATCACACAATGCAAAGTAAATTTCAGTACTGAGCTCATTACAGTGTGATCACAAAACGCAAAGTAAATTTCAGTACTGCGCTCATTACAGTGTGATCACAGAAAGCAAAGTAAACTTTCAGTACTGAGCTCATTACAGTGTGATCACAGAAAGCAAAGTAAACTTTCAGTACTGAGCTCATTACCATGTGATCACAGAATGCAAAGTAAACTTTCAGTACTGAGCTCATTACAGTGTGATCACACAATGCAAAGTAATTTTCAGTACTGAGCTCATTATAGTGTGATCACACAATGCAAAGTAATTTTCAGTACTGAACTCATTACAGTGTGATCACACAATGCAAAGTAAACTTTCAGTACTGAACTCATTACAGTGTGATCCCACAATGAAAAGTAAACTTTCAGTACTGAGCTCATTACAGTGTGATCACACAATGCAAAGTAATTTTCAGTACTGAGCTCATTACAGTGTGATCACACAATGCAAAGTAAATTTCAGTACTGAGCTCATTACAGTGTGATCACACAATGCAAAGTAAATTTCAGTACTGAGCTCATTACAGACAGTGTGATCACACAATGTAAAGTAAATTTCAGTACTGAGCTCATTACAGTGTGATCACACAATGTAAAGTAAATTTCAGTACTGAGCTCATTACAATGTGATCACAGAATGCAAAGTAAACTTTCAGTACTGAACTCATTACAGTGTGATCACACAA
Organism: Leptobrachium leishanense; assembly: GCA_009667805.1. Classification (NCBI taxonomy): domain Eukaryota; kingdom Metazoa; phylum Chordata; class Amphibia; order Anura; family Megophryidae; genus Leptobrachium; species Leptobrachium leishanense. Next base: position 452,577,430 of record CM019064.1, read on the forward strand.
TGTAAAGTAAATTTCAGTACTGAGCTCATTACAATGTGATCACAGAATGCAAAGTAAACTTTCAGTACTGAGCTCATTACAGTGTGATCACACAATGCAAAGTAATTTTCAGTACTGAGCTCATTACAGTGTGATCACACAATGCAAAGTAATTTTCAGTACTGAACTCATTACAGTGTGATCACACAATGCAAAGTAAACTTTCAGTACTGAGCTCATTACAGTGTGATCACACAATGCAAAGTAAATTTCAGTACTGAGGTCATTACAGTGTGATCACATAATGCAAAGTAAATTTCAGTACTGAGCTCATTACAGTGTGATCACATAATGCAAAGTAAATTTCAGTACTGAGCTCATTACAGTGTGATCACACAATGCAAAGTAATTTTCAGTACTGAGCTCATTACAGTGTGATCACATAATGCAAAGTAAATTTCAGTACTGAGCTCATTACAGTGTGATCACATAATGCAAAGTAAATTTCAGTACTGAGCTCATTACAGTGTGATCACACAATGCAAAGTAATTTTCAGTACTGAGCTCATTACAGTGTGATCACACAATGCAAAGTAATTTTCAGTACTGAGGTCATTACAGTGCGATCACATAATGCAAAGTAAATTTCAGTACTGAGCTCATTATAGTGCGATCACAGAATGCAAAGTAAATTTCAGTACTGAGCTCATTATAGTGCGATCACACAATGCAAAGTAAATTTCAGTACTGAACTCATTACAGCGTGATCACATAATGCAAAGTAAATTTCAGTACTGAGCTCATTATAGTGCGATCACAGAATGCAAAGTAAATTTCAGTACTGGGCTCATTACAATGTGATCACACAATGCAAAGTAAATTTCAGTACTGAGCTCATTACAGCGTGATCACATAATGCAAAGTAAATTTCAGTACTGAGCTCATTACAGCGTGATCACATAATGCAAAGTAAATTTCAGTACTGAGCTCATTACAGCGTGATCACATAATGCAAAGTAAATTTCAGTACTGAGCTCATTAAGCATAGTGTACAGTGTGATCACAAAATGCAAAGTAATTTTCAGTACTGAGCTCATTACAGCGTGATCACATAATGCAAAGTAAATTTCAGTACTGAGCTCATTACAGTGTGATCACACAGTGCAAAGTAATTTTCAGTACTGAGCTCATTACAGCGTGATCACATAATGCAAAGTAAATTTCAGTACTGAGCTCATTACAGTGTGATCACACAATGCAAAGTAATTTTCAGTACTGAGCTCATTACAGTGTGATCACACAATGCAAAGTAAATTTCAGTACTGAGCTCATTACAGTGTGATCACACAATGCAAAGTAATTTTCAGTACTGAGCTCATTACAGTGTGATCACATAATGCAAAGTAAATTTCAGTACTGAGCTCATTATAGTGCGATCACATAATGCAAAGTAAATTTCAGTACTGAGCTCATTACAGTGTGATCACACAATGCAAAGTAAATTTCAGTACTGAGGTCATTACGGTGTGATCACATAATGCAAAGTAAATTTCAGTACTGAGCTCATTATAGTGCGATCACAGAATGCAAAGTAAATTTCAGTACTGAGGTCATTACGGTGTGATCACACAATGCAAAGTAAATTTCAGTACTGAGCTCATTATAGTGCGATCACATAATGCAAAGTAAATTTCAGTACTGAGCTCATTACAGTGTGATCACATAATGCAAAGTAAATTTCAGTACTGAGCTCATTATAGTGCGATCACAGAATGCAAAGTAAATTTCAGTACTGAGGTCATTACGGTGTGATCACACAATGCAAAGTAAATTTCAGTACTGAGCTCATTACAGTGTGATCACAGAATGCAAAGTAAATTTTCAGTAGTGACTGGCTCATTATAGTGCGATCACAGAATGCAAAGTAAATTTCAGTACTGAGGTCATTACGGTGTGATCACACAATGCAAAGTAAATTTCAGTACTGAGCTCATTACAGTGTGATCACAGAATGCAAAGTAAATTTCAGTACTGGGCTCATTATAGTGCGATCACAGAATGCAAAGTAAATTTCAGTACTGAGGTCATTACGGTGTGATCACACAATGCAAAGTAAATTTCAGTACTGAGCTCATTACAGTGTGATCACATAATGCAAAGTAAATTTCAGTACTGAGCTCATTATAGTGTGATCACAGAATGCAAAGTAAATTTCAGTACTGGGCTCATTATAGTGCGATCACAGAATGCAAAGTAAATTTCAGTACTGAGGTCATTACAGCGTGACCACATAATGCAAGCTCTCAGTGTAAGTACAATACAGGAGGATGGGGAAGTTAAACATAATAAAATCACATGACTGGGGACAGAAAGACACCCCAACAATGTCATAAAGAATTAATGTGATGGGCAATGTTCTCCTGTAAGGCTCCAGTGGTCAATTCTTTGCACTAGAACCGCGACACTGATCAGAACTGGATCTGGTGCTTCGATGGTTCCTTTAAATAAGCATAATTAGGATTTGATGCTGCAGATTGTTCAATCTCTCATAGATTCTATTTACCGCTTGTTTTATGAGCAGCAGATGGAACCCATTAATGCCAGACTTGTTTTGGTGAAGACATTCTTCATGATGAGTTTACAAGGCGTGTCCACGGCTCCAGCGAGACAATAACACGGGGCTTTTTCAGGAAAATTAAAGATAATCAAAGACTGAATCCTATAAAAAATATATAAAACATTTCCCCCCTCTGTGATTTGGTCATCCTGCACAGAGCGAGGACATCTTAAAAGCAAAAATGAAGATACATTTGTATCTGTTGCCAACATTGTCACCGTGTCATGAGCTTGAGTGGGAGATAAAAGTGCGATTCGTAATGTCGCTGTATGAGCGTATGATTTCAGTGGACTTACTCATCCCGGCGATAAACCTTCTTCGTTCATAAGATCATCCGTACATGGGTTATTCTGATGGTGAATTGGGGGAATTGGCATAAACAGCATAGTTTGATAGTTTTTCCATCTCTTTCAGCTGGACCATTTTGACAGACGAATCGCCGTTTGTTGCTGTTTTCCCCAATTCACCATTTACAGAAAAACCCAAATAAAACTCAAATTAATTACATCATCAGATATTTGAAAAAATATGTATAGGCACATTTCAGACAATATTAAGAAAAAATGGCTGATTCGATTGAAAAACAAGACTAGAGCAAAAAGTGGAACAATGATGCTGGTCGGGAAAAAAAGTGAGCTGGTAAAACTCCTGAAAAAGGAGATTTTCAGCCAACATCATATCGTTTTATGCCCTTCACTACAATCATGCAAATTTGTTCATTTTTTGTGTATTTTTTTATAGAAATATTCACAGAAATGTTGTTAGAACAATAGGTTCGAAACTCTAGATAGCGTCCCCATATTTCGCCCAGGGTCTGCATTATCAGCGTACAGGCAGAATTGTCCTCTGTGTCACATCCAGTAAATGTGATGCAGGGTGACTGGAGAGAGATAAAAGAATTAAATGTACTTTCTCTATGGGGGGGGGGTGCCCTTCACTACCAAGCGATTTTTGTTGAAAATTTTTTATCACATTTATTTGAAACATGGGATGTGAAGTTAATAAATAAATATAGGGTGAAATAGAAGTTTCGTGCAGAAATTGTTATTTTAAGATAGTTTAAAAATTTAAATAATGTTAATTTGCTCATTTTATATTTTTCATGTATTTGTTTATACTTTACAGAAATTTTGTTTAAATGTAAGATTCTGAGCTCTAGATGGTGTCCTTTATCGTACACAGTTTCAAACGGGGTCTGCATTATCATCATACACGCAGAAATTACCTTTGTGTTAGATGCAGTAACTGTGATAAAGATAAATAATAAAAATGGCCAGATGTCCTGCTTACACGTGGTCTGCATGATAAGCATACAGGCAGAAATTACCTTTGTGTCAGGAAATGTGCTGCAGACAGATAATAAAATGGTGAGATCTCCTGATTATGGGGGTTTGTAGTGATCAGAATGAGATTATTAGCAATGCAATATCTGTATGTGCTGCATAATGCCTGTTTATGGCAATTACAGCAACACCTTGTATCTGTATGTGCTGCATAATGCCTGTGTATGACAAGCACAGCAACATCTTGTATCTGTATGTGCTGCATAATGCCTGTGTATGGCAATTACAGCAACACCTTGTATCTGTATGTGCTGCATAATGCCTGTGTATGGCAATTACAGCAACACCTTGTATCTGTATGTGCTGCATTATGCCTGTGTATGGCAATTACAGCAACACCTTGTATCTGTATGTGCTGCATAATGCCTGTGTGTGGCATTTACAGCAACACCTTGTATCTGTATGTGCTGCATAATGCCTGTGTGTGGCAATTACAGCAACACCTTGTATCTGTATGTGCTGCATAATGCCTGTGTATGGCAATTACAGCAACACCTTGTATCTGTATGTGCTGCATAATGCCTGTGTATGGCAATTACAGCAACACCTTGTATCTGTATGTGCTGCATAATGCCTGTGTGTGGCAATTACAGCAACAGCCTGTATCTGTATGTGCTGCATAATGCCTGTGTATGGCAATTACAGCAACACCTTGTATCTGTATGTGCTGCATAATGCCTGTGTATGGCAATTACAGCAACACCTTGTATCTGTATGTGCTGCATAATGCCTGTGTATGGCAATTACAGCAACACCTTGTATCTGTTTGTGCTGCATAATGCCTGTGTATGGCAATTACAGCAACACCTTGTATCTGTATGTTATTATTATTATTATTGTCATCATTTATATAGCGCCAACAATTTCCGCAGAGTTTTACAATAACCAAAGGGAACGAAATACATATAAACGGACATAGGATGGAAACAAGAGGTGTAGAGGGCCCTGCTCATAGGAGCTTACAGTCTAGAGGGATTGGGGGTTGAGGAAGACAAGAGGAATTGCACTAAATAGCAGGATCATTAGTGCCAGTGGTTCGGGAATGGTGGGTCAGTAGATGCGGCTTCAATCAAGTGTGAGTAGGTGAGCAAAGGGATGAAGTGCATCAGTGATGCGATACGCTAATCTGAAGAGATGGGTTTTGAGGGATTTCTTGAAGGCCTGAAGGTCAGGGGAAAGTTTGATAGGGCGAGGTACGTCATTCCACAAGACTGGTGCTGCTCGTGAGAAGTCTTGGAGGCGAGAGTTGGCCGTGCGTGTGTAGACCGATGACAGGTGGAGATCACCTGCAGATCGGAGTTGTCTAGATGGGACGTGCTTGCTGAGTAACAAAGACATGTAGGGAGGGGTTGAGTTATTGAGCGATTTGAACGTGAGCATCAGTATTTTAAACTGTATCCAGAAACGTACAGGAAGCCAATGGAGGGACCGGCAGAGGGGGGAGGTACATAAAGCCAATGGAGGGACCGGCAGAGTGGGGAAGTACGTGACGTGCGTTTAGTGAGAAAAATAAGCCTGGCCCCTGCATTCATTACAGATTGCAAAGGGGCGATACGGGAGTTGGGGCCAATAAGGAGCGAGTTGCAGTAGTCAAGTCGTGAAATGACAAGAGCATGAACCAGCACTTTTGCGGTATCTTGTGTCAGAAAGGGGCGGACACGGGCAATGTTTTTGAGTTGAAAATAACAGGATTTGGTCACTGTCTGGATGTGGGGAGAGAATGTTAGGTCAGAGTCAAAAGTGACACCAAGGCAGCGAGCTTGGGGTGTTGGGCTAATGAGTATTCCATTTACTTGTAGAGAGACAGGTGGTATTGGGTTCTTCTTGGAGGAAGGAATGACGAGAATTTCAGTTTTGGCAAGATTGAGTTTAAGGAAGCGGGAAGACATGCAATTTGAGACAGCGGAGAGACAGTCCGTGACTCGATCCAGGATACCTGGAGAGAGATCAGGGGAGGAGAGGTAGCGTATAGGTGGTACTGGAATCCAAAGGAGCTGATCAGTTTTCCTAGAGAGGCCGTGTAGACTGAAAAAAGTAGAGGGCCCAGTACTGACCCTTGGGGGACCCCAAAAGAGACAGGCTGCCGGGAGGAGGTACTTCCAGCAAATGAGACACTAAACGATCGTTGGGACAGGTAGGAAGCGAACCATGAAAGAACAGAACTTTGAAGGCCTATATCACTAAGAGTTTGAAGGAGGATTGAGTGGTCAACTGTATCAAAGGTGGCAGAGAGATCAAGAAGGATCAGCAGTGAATAGCACCCATTGGATTTAGCAGTTGCAAGGTCATTGGTCAGTTTCGCAAGAGCTGTTTCTGTTGAGTGCGGTGAGCGAAAGCCAGATTGCAGAGGGTCAAGGAGAGAGTGGGCGTCGAGGTAGTCAGACGGGCATACACAAGCTTTTTGAGGAGTTTCAAAGCAAAAGGGAGCAGGGAAATGGGGCAGTAGTTGAAGGGAGCATTTTTTTTTAGGATTGGGACTACTGTGGCATGTTTCAGGGGAGCAGGAAAGACCCCAGAGGTTAATGTGCCGCATAATGCCTGTGTATGGCAATTACAACGACACCTTGTATCTGTATGTGCTGCATAATGCCTGTGTATGACAATTACAGCAACACCTTGTATCTGTATGTGCCGCATAATGCCTGTGTATGGCAATTACAACAGCACCTTGTATCTGTATGTGCTGCATAATACCTGTGTATGGCAATTACAGCAGCACCTTTTTATCTGTATGTGCCGCATAATGCCTGTGTATGGCAATTGCAGCAACACCTTGTATCTGTATGTGCCGCATAATGCCTGTTTATGGCAATTACAGCAACACCTTGTATCTGTATGTGCCGCATAATGCCTGTGTATGGCAATTACAGCAACACCTTGTATCTGCATGTGTTGCATAATGCCTGTGTATGGCAATTACAGCAACACCTTGTATCTGTATGTGCTGCATAATGCCTGTGTATGGCAATTACAGCAACACATTGTATCTGTATGTGCTGCATAATGCCTGTGTATGGCAATTGCAGCAACACCTTGTATCTGTACTTTACAAGGATTTACACTAATTATAACCCCTGAATCTTATCCCTGTACAGCAGCGACTGACCCCACAGCTCTCCTTGTATTCTGAAATATTCCTTCTTTCACAAAAACGATGGGCCACACCAAACTAACTGTTCTGTTTCTCCACCAAAGCACTGAGAATGTGATCTCTTAACTTACTGTTGTGATGCGATGGCTATAACTCCCAGTCTAGATGAATTACAGGCAGTGACTCAATCGAGATGACACCTTGAAGATCTGTTGAAGTTTTATTCCAAAACTGTAGAAAATCCACAACAATATACATCCGATAGGTCAAAAAAATCATAATGAATCTGAGTCCATAAGGCTTGCAAAGGATTGCTGGGAAGGGAACAAGGGTGGAGCTATCTGAACAGGAAATCCCTGCGCCATGAGGAAGGGAGGAGAGAAACCCAGGGGTAGAGAAGACATGTGCAATTCTTAAAGGCATATCACAAGTCATGTGAAACATGACACTCCCCGTCGAAATCTATGATTTCTATAATTAAATAACTTTGACTAAAGTTCAAAACAAATAAGTGAAGATTCTTTTCCAGGAACATCTGAAAAACAAGAGGGAAGGGAAGAACAAGAGAAAATAATGCAACATTAACAATTCTTGCAAATCTTGATCTTGCTGGTCCGGGCTGTGAGAAGAACAGTCAGTGAGTCCATCTTCAGAGGAGAAGGCAGCAACGTGCACCAATCCTTCTTACCTCCCTTTAGTCAAATTGATGACTTGTGAGGCTTGTCTTCTTCTTTGGGCAGAAGGAGTACTAGTTCCTTTATAGGCCTGAAGTAAAAGTGTGGAGAATCTTCTTTCATGAATAAGTTGTAAAGTTTTCTGGTCCAGTACCAGTCCAGGAATTTTCTTGCGACTCCAATCATGCGTTCCCAAGAGTCTCCCATGTGAAAGGAGTGAGGTGGGTTGAATTCCCATTTACACTTGTCATTCAAGAAGTTCAGTATCTTTTCTGGTCGAGAGGCCTCCTGAATTGTGGGGGGGTCTTTACAGATGTGCCGCTTGTGACATTGTTTGTTCGTATCAGAGCCGTTTGTAAATTGATGAGCAATGTGAATAAGGCGTGCAATGGCTCTTACAACAGAAGACCACATAGAAAGGTGTTCAAAACGGTGAGGACTCAGCCTTACCCTTTCTTTCACAGAGGTGTTGAGTGTAACGGTAACAGCTCTAATTTCTTTATCCAATTCTGGTTCAACCAGTTCAAATGTAGAATTTGTAGAATTTGAGATGAGGTCTTCATTCAAGAGTATTGGTTGGGATAGCCATAATGTGTCGAGAAATGCATTAGCAGGTACTGCACGCGTACCTCGATCAGCAGGGTTGAAGTTAGTGGACACATAGTGCCATTGTTCAGGTGCAGAGAACTTTCTTATACGTTCCACTCTGTTGCCTACATACACGTGGAACTGTCTTGTCTGATTATGTATGTATCCTAGCACTATTTTACTATCTCTGTAAAAGTCAAAGGAGTCTATTTCAGTGTCTGTTTCAAGTGCTATAAGCTCAGCAATTTCCACACCTAACACAGCTGCGCAAAGTTCAAGCCTTGGAATGGTATGTGCAGGTTTTGGTGTGAGCTTGGACTTGCCCATGATAAATCCTAGACTTGCTCCACCGCTGGGATCTGTGACCCGAAGATAAGCCGCTGCAGCTATGGCTTCGTTGGATGCATCGGAGAAGACATGGATCTCTCTTCTGGTGGAATTCTTTAACGATGAAGGGGTGTAAGCACGTGGTATCTGGAGTTGTTCTAACGCTTGTAGAGATTGTTCCAGGATTCCCACCTTTGTTGTTTCTCCTTGGGTAAGGGGGTATCCCAGTCTGAGCATTCAGAAGTAAGCTGTCTCAGCAGTATTTTACCCTGAATGGTGAGAGGTGCAAAGAAACCCAATGGATCATAAATACTGTTCACTGTAGACAGAACTCCTCGCTTTGTGAAGGGTTTATCACAGGTTGATGCTTGAAATGTAAACGTGTCTTGCTTAACGTTCCAAAGCAATCCAAGACTGCGCTGTGTAATGGAAAGGTCCGTTCCTAGTTGGAATTTCTTCACACTGACAGCGTAGTCAGAGGAAAAGGCTCTCATGGCCTTGTCGCTGTTCGAAAAGATTTTGTGAAGTCTGAGGTTTGCAGTGGCAAGCATGTTCTGAGTTCTAGTGAGAAGGTCAATAGCTTCTTCTTCTGTAGGCAGAGATTTGAGTCCGTCGTCTACATAGAAGTTCTTTTCGACGAACTGTCGTGCATCAAACCCAAATTCTTTCTCTCCTTCTTGAGCCGTTTGTCACGGAATGCCCCAAGAGGCTCGGCCACAACCCCAGGACTCTCAGCCAGGGGCAGTTTCTTTGTGACGTTTGGGTCACTGAACTCTTCAGTGCCGTTGCACCACAGCGACACCTTGATTCCTTTTATTAGACGTGGTTATTAATGTGTGATGTAATAAAAGTGTCCCCTGTATGTATACCGTGTAAAGTTTGCCAGACCCCATTATATGTTTTGCTCGCCGCCATTTCCCAGTGCCTCGTGGATCCGGTCGAATTGGTCGAATCGAAAAATGGCCGATTCGGAACATCCGGTTACGAATCGGCACCACCCCGATTCGGAACAGCCAATACGAATCGGGACCCAGGTACACTAATTCGAGCAATGGCCAATGAGACTCATGGGGGCGGGCAGGGATTCCCATTGTTTCACTCTGTACGAATGTTTATAAATTATGTGGTTTTCCCAGTAAAAGTCTGTTCCTCTAGTGCATACAGCTCCGCCTGGTGTCCTTTATTGACGGTCGTACTACTGAGATCCCTCGCGGTCTCTAGGGTACATTACCCACGAGGTACGATCCCGCTACCCTGGTCCTGAGTTCCGAATCAGGGCAGCGGCGCGTCTTACGTGCATCGACCAGCAGAACGATCGACCACGCTTCGACTCCACTACCCTGGTACTGAGTGCCGCATCCGAAGCCGCGGCGCGTCTTACGTGCATCGACCAACCGAACGATCGACCACGCTACCCGATCGGAAGCCGCGGCGCGTCTCCCGCGCATCGGTATATCGAAGCGCTACACTTCCGAAGGAAATCCGTTTCTCATCCGAACGGCTCCACGGACGATCCAATCTCCACCAAGGTCAGTAGATCAGCTGCTCGAGACGCCGAGTGCCGTGACGCTCAGTGGTCGGGCTGATCTCACACAGGGGTCCCTCTCCCTAGCCGCCAACCCTTCCCCAGGGTCACCCCAGGCCGCTCGAGACGCCGAGTGCCGTGCCGCTCGGTAGTCGGGTCGCGGTGAGCGCAGTGGGAGTAGCAGATAGAAGCACACCCGCAGGCAGACAACACCCATTCCGTCACACCGTTTTCCTCAGTCCATAAATTGCTACTGCGGGAGAAGGACTATTACCGAAAACATGTACCTTCATCCGGTAGTCTATCATCATTGACATCATTATTGCGATACCATCGGAATCTGAGGAAGTTTCTGTTGTCTTCATACCAGCATTCTTCTCCTTCCTTAAGTGGAGGTGCAGGCTCAGCATGATCTCTCTCAAGCACTTTCTGCATAAAGTCCACAAAGTGTCTTTTCATCTCAGGTTTCCGATTCAAACTGCGTTGTAAAGAAGTAAACCGTGCTTCTGCATGTTCTCTGTTTGGTAGTCTCTTTCTTGGAGTACGGAATGGTAGAGGTGCTACCCAACTGTTGGAATCATCTTGGTGGAACTCTTTGCTCATGGTTTTCAGGAATTCTTTGTCTTCCATGGTAGCTGCCAACTCATTGTCTTTAGATGTTACCTCAAACACTGTGTTGCCGATGTTGTCATCCCAGAAATTAAGAGCTTTCTCTTCGTCCTGTATGATGTGTCGTTGTGCGCTCTTATGAAGCAGTCTTTCCTTCACATGATATTGGTGTGGTCGTCGTGCAGAACAAGAAGTCCGACCATTGGCAGGACGTGTGTGTTTTAAAGGAGGACACAGAGTAAGGTTTTCTGCCTTTGTCGCGACAAACATTGCCTATGATGACCCAGCCTATATCCAGACACTGAGCATATGGAGCATCATGTGGACCGTTGATTTGTTGACGAACTTTGTGCACCCTTAAGATGTCTCGGCCGAGCAACAGTAGGATCTCAGCACTTCCGTCGAGGGCTGGTATTTGGTAGGCTATGTCCTTCAAGTGAGAATGGGGCAAGGCAGCTTCCGGAGTAGGGATCTCCTCTTTGTTGCTTGGAATCTGGTTGCACTCAGTGTAACGGGGAGCCCCCTATAGGGTGAGGGGGAACCCCCAATCTGCAGAGATGAAGCCTTAAGGACAGGTATACAGCTTCCAGGGAACAAACCAAGATATAAACAGAACTTAGAAAGATCCCTAAGCCCTGACTGAGATCCTTGAAAGATGGTCTCGAAATTCTAACTAGGCTAGGTTTGCAAGATGAATAAAATATAAACCAGACAGACAATAAATGCAGGTATACAGATTCCAGGGAACAAAGCAAGATAAACAGAAACTAGAAAGATCCCTAAGCCCTGACTGAGATCCTTGAAAGGTGGTCTCGAAATACTAGCTAGGCTAGGTTTGCAAGACAAACAAAACATAAACCAGACAGACAATAAATGCAAGCATACAAATTCCAAAGCACGGTACAGTACAGGGGACAGACAGAAGAGAGATCCAGATACAAGAGCCAAAAGGTCATACACGGAATATCATTCTAGAGGGGTCAGGCAAGAGAGGGATCCTAAATACATGAGCCAGAGGTCGTACACAGCAAATATAAGTAAACCAGCAATACAGGGACTAGGTATGAAAGACTATCCTGGTCCAAGGATCAAGGGAGAGTCCTGGTCGTACTTATAGGCAGAACAGGTCATGTGACCGCAGGCCAATCAGCCCAACATATGGCCTGCAGGCTGAAAACAAAAATAAACAGGAATCCCTGCTACCACCAGCAGGGGGCAAGGCCAAGACGTGACATAACCCCCTCCCTTACGGGTGACCTCCTGGGCACCCAAGAAAGAAAACATGGATGGCATGAAAATGGACAAGACCAGTCACCAGTACCCATTGGAATCCCACTCAGACTCAGAGTAGTCGGTTTGTGCCTGAGCAAGCAAAGCTCTTTCATAAACCCCCAGGTCCTTTCTGCGGATCACTGCACCATTAGAGGCCCGTACACAATCTTCGCCAACCGGGCTAGGGTCTCGTACCTGAGGTCCGACGGCATGAGTACCTTGGACCTTGAACGGAGTGAATCATCAGTCCCATGTTGTTTATGTTTAGTCCTCTTGCGTCTCCTGGACCGTGATCTAGGAGTTCCGTCCACACCATGGTACATAGAGGTATTAGAGGTGCTGCCAGATCCAGTGACGGTAGTCGTGCCCCGGGATTGTATATTACAACCCAGAGTGGAACCACTAGACACAGTGGACTTACTGTCTACCCCAGAGACAATGACCTTGCCATTAAACGTGGCCCCGACCGATACAGTACAGGGTGTGTGCATGACTGGTACACTCTCGGGATATGGGACATCACCAGGACATGGTACAGTTGGCGCCACAATAGCCTTACACCTCTCCCCAGGAGGAGTATATTGTGAATCATCTGAATCAGAGTCTTCCACCAGCCCTTTCAGAATGTCAGGGTGTCTCTGGAGCACTACCCAGTGCCTCTCACGCATCCAAAAGCCAGAAGGCGTCCGTATATATTCCGTGGGAACACAATGTGATTTAGGGATCTCAATACCCTTTAAACCACCAGCTTGCTGAATTTCCCTGATTACTGTGCGGAATAAGGCAACCTCGGACTTAGAGGGTGTAGTATCAATGGAACCAGAACAAAGTGTGGCAGTGTCAGAACCAGATTGGCTAGGGTTGATCACCTTTTCTTGTCTTCTCTTAGAGCAAGACATAGACTTTGTGACCACCTCACAAGGCTTGACAATGGTGGGGACAACACTGGACTCACTGTGGGGCAAGGGCACAGTGGTCTCATGTGCCAATCCAGGCACATCGGCCTCATAACAAAACGTGGTCACAGCTGTCTCGTCTAACCTGGATACAGCTGTCATTGCTGACGTACAGCTTGTCCCGGACACCACTGGCAAGGTACCAGCCTCAGGCATCACGAATGACATATTGTCAGTACCCGACATGGCTGGCTTCTCATTACCAGTACCCGACATGGCTGGCTTCGTGCCAGGGGAAGCAGACATGGCTGGCTTCGTGCCAGTGGATACAGACATGGCTGGCTTCGTGCCAGTGGATACAGACATGGCTGGCTTCGTGCCAGGGGAAGCAGACATGGCTGGCTTCATGCCAGGGGAAGCGGACATGGCTGGCTTTTCATTGCCAGGGGAAACAGACATGGCTGGCTTCGTGCCAGGGGAAACAGACATGGCTGGCTTCGTGCCAGTGGATACAGACATGGCTGGCTTCGTGCCAGTGGATACAGACATGGCTGGCTTCGTGCCAGTGGATACAGACATGGCTGGCTTCGTGCCAGTGGATACAGACATGGCTGGCTTCGTGCCAGTGGATACAGACATGGCTGGCTTCGTGCCAGTGGATACAGACATGGCTGGCTTCGTGCCAGTGGATACAGACATGGCTGGCTTCGTGCCAGTGGATACAGACATGGCTGGCTTCGTGCCAGTGGATACAGACATGGCTGGCTTCGTGCCAGTGGATACAGACATGGCTGGCTTCGTGCCAGTGGATACAGACATGGCTGGCTTCGTGCCAGTGGATACAGACATGGCTGGCTTCGTGCCAGTGGATACAGACATGGCTGGCTTCATGCCAGTAGATACAGACATGGCTGGCACTTCATTGCCAGTGGGAACAGGCATGGCTGGCTTCATGCCAGTAGATACAGACATGGCTGGCACTTCATTGCCAGTGAGAACAGGCATGGCTGGCAACGTGCCAGTAGATACAGACATGGCTGGCTTCATGCCAGTAGATACAGACATGGCTGACTTTTCATTGCCAGTGGGAACAGATATGACTGGCTTTTCATTGCCAGTGGGAACAGACATGGCTGGCTTCATGTCAGTAGATACAGACATGACTGGCATTTCATTGCCAGTGGGAACAGGCAAGGCTGGCTTTTCATTACCAGTGAGAACAGGCATGGCTGGCAGCGTGCCAGTAGATACAGACAGACATGGCTGGCATTTCATTACCAGTGAGAACAGGCATGGCTGGCAGCGTGCCAGTAGATACAGACATGGCTGGCATTTCATTACCAGTGAGAACAGGCATGGCTGGCTTTTCATTACCAGTGAGAACAGGCATGGCTGGCAGCGTGCCAGTAGATACAGACATGGCTGGCTTCATGCCAGTTGAAACAGATATGGCTGGCATTTCATTACCAGTGAGAACAGGCATGGCTGGCAGCGTGCCAGTGGAGACAGACATGGCTGGCATTTCATTACCAGTGAGAACAGGCATGGCTGGCTTTTCATTGCCAGTGGGAACAGGCATGGCTGGCTTTTCACTACCAGTGAGAACAGGCATGGCTGGCAGCGTGCCAGTGGAGACAGACATGGCTGGCATTTCATTACCAGTGAGAACAGGCATGGCTGGCTTTTCATTGCCAGTGGGAACAGGCATGGCTGGCTTTTCATTACCAGTGGGAACAGGCATGGCTGGCAGCGTGCCAGTGGATACAGACATGACTGGCTTCGTGCCAGTAGAAACAGACATGGCTGGCATTTCATTGCCAGTGGGAACAGGCATGGCTGGCTTTTCATTACCAGTGAGAATAGGCGTGGCTGGCAGTGTGCCAGTGGATACAGACATGGCTGGCATCATGCCAGTAGATACAGACATGGCTGGCATCGTGCCGGTGGATACAGACATGACTGGCTTCGTGCCAGGAGATACAGACATGGCTGGCATCGTGCCAGGAGATACAGACATGACTGGCTTCGTGCCAGGAGATACAGACATGGCTGGCATCGTGCCAATAGATACAGACATGGCTGGCATCTCATTGCCAGTGGGAACAGGCATGGCTGGCTTTTCATTACCAGTGAGAACAGGCATGGCTGGCAGCGTGCCAGTGGATACAGACATGGCTGGCATCATGCCAGTGGATACAGACATGGCTGGCATCGTGCCGGTGGATACAGACATGGCTGGCATCGTGCCGGTGGATACAGACATGGCTGGCATCATGCCAGTAGATACAGACATGGCTGGCATCATGCCAGTAGATACAGACATGGCTGGCATCGTGCCAAAGATACAGACATGGCTGGCAGCGTGCCAGTGGATACAGACATGGCTGGCAGCGTGCCAGTGGATACAGACATGGCTGGCAGCGTGCCAGTGGATACTGACATGGCTGGCAGCGTGCCAGTGGATACTGACATGGCTGGCAGCGTGCCAGTGGATACTGACATGGCTGGCAGCGTGCCAGTGGATACTGACATGGCTGGCAGCGTGCCAGTGGATACTGACATGGCTGGCAGCGTGCCAGTGGATACTGACATGGCTGGCAGCGTGCCAGTGGATACTGACATGGCTGGCAGCGTGCCAGTGGATACTGACATGGCTGGCAGCGTGCCAGTGGATACTGACATGGCTGGCAGCGTGCCAGTGGATACTGACATGGCTGGCAGCGTGCCAGTGGATACTGACATGGCTGGCAGCGTGCCAGTGGATACAGACATGGTTGGCAGCGTGCCAGTGGATACTGACATGGCTGGCAGCGTGCCAGTGGATACAGACATGGCTGGCAGCACGCCAGTGGATACAGACATGGCTGGCATAGCATTCCCAACCGGAGACAATGCAACCACACTGGGAGACGAGGGCATAGTGATCCCATGATTCAACAGATTTGAGGTGGCTATTCTGCCAGTCTGGATGCCTATGGAGGACACACCAGTACCTCCATAGCGATACCTGGATACATGGTTCCCCTGCCATTGCTTAACAGGTTTTAATACACAATGTTCAATAGTGTGATTTGGATCTGCGCAATAAAAACAGAGACCATACAACCTGCGTCTTTCCTTCTCCGGTATGGGTTTGCAAGTAGTGCAGGGTGGTGCTGCATCGTTAGCTGCAGCAGGTGATAGGCTCAGAGCCTCTATTAACCTCTGCAGCTCTTTCAGCATAGCAAGCACCAAGTTCAATACAGCTTCATACATATGAGACATACCTGCCAGCTTCTATTTGGGACCAGGATAATGTAACGGGGAGCCCCCTATAGGGTGAGGGGGAACCCCCAATCTGCAGAGATGAAGCCTTAAGGACAGGTATACAGCTTCCAGGGAACAAACCAAGATATAAACAGAACTTAGAAAGATCCCTAAGCCCTGACTGAGATCCTTGAAAGATGGTCTCGAAATTCTAACTAGGCTAGGTTTGCAAGATGAATAAAATATAAACCAGACAGACAATAAATGCAGGTATACAGATTCCAGGGAACAAAGCAAGATAAACAGAAACTAGAAAGATCCCTAAGCCCTGACTGAGATCCTTGAAAGGTGGTCTCGAAATACTAGCTAGGCTAGGTTTGCAAGACAAACAAAACATAAACCAGACAGACAATAAATGCAGGTATACAGGTTCCAGGGAACAAAGCAAGATATAAACAGAAACTAGAAAGATCCCTAAGCCCTGACTGAGATCCTTGAAAGGTGGTCTCGAAATACTAGCTAGGCTAGGTTTGCAAGACAAACAAAACATAAACCAGACAGACAATAAATGCAAGCATACAAATTCCAAAGCACGGTACAGTACAGGGGACAGACAGAAGAGAGATCCAGATACAAGAGCCAAAAGGTCATACACGGAATATCATTCTAGAGGGGTCAGGCAAGAGAGGGATCCTAAATACATGAGCCAGAGGTCGTACACAGCAAATATAAGTAAACCAGCAATACAGGGACTAGGTATGAAAGACTATCCTGGTCCAAGGATCAAGGGGAGTCCTGGTCGTACTTATAGGGCAGAACAGGTCATGTGACCGCAGGCCAATCAGCCCAACATATGGCCTGCAGGCTGAAAACAAAAATAAACAGGAATCCCTGCTACCACCAGCAGGGGGCAAGGCCAAGACGTGACACTCAGTGATAGTGGGCAAAGGTATTTCCACATTGTCGTTCAGAGGAGCAACCACAAGACCGCTGGCTCTCCTACCTAAGACTTCTGTAATGCCGGTGCAAGTAGTTAGGGTATACGGTAGAGCATTTTCTTTTATGTTCAAAAGTTCAAAAAATTGTGTTGTTGCAAGAGATCTGTTACTCTGATCATCCAGAATGGTATACAGTCTTATGGCCTTTTCAGGTTGACCTCTTGGGTATACACGAACCAAACATATCTTTGCGCAGAATTTGTCACAGAGTCCTTCTCCACAGACTTCCGTACATGAAGAGAACACTGAGGTGGAAGGTACTGCTTGATCTGTGCGCTCCCCGCCTTGCTTTGCCTCAGGAGGATTGTTTGTGGGCTTAGTAAAGTTGTGCGAATATGGATGAAGAGCTTGTACATGGTCATCGCTGTCACACTCTATGCATTTAATGATAGCTTTACAGTCCTTTGCAAAGTGTTCTGTGGAGGCGCAGCATTTGTAGCAGACCCCAAATTTCTTTAAAAGTTCTTTACGTTCTTGTAGGGTTTTCTTTCTGAAGCCAATACATTTCTTAAGTGGATGCGGTTTGTTATGTATGGGACATTGGCGATTTGGGTTCTCAATGTTCTTGTTTTGTTCAGTCTTTTCAAGAACTGTAGCAGGTGCAGGTAGAACAGTGGTCCTTTGCACGGACACTGGTCCTCGATGGTCTCTGTGTGTCATACGTGTGTTTGTAGGTCTTGGAGGGGGTGAACTGAGAGGGTTACCTTCACCATAGGAGAAACTTGGGTCATTCTTTGTGTCTGCAATTCGTTTGATGAACTCACAGAAGTAGGAAAAAGGAGGAAAGGCAACTTGATGTTTTTCCTTGTATTTTGATCCAAGCGCTGCCCAATTTTCTCGAAGTCCATACGGTAGCTTGAACAATAGGGTTGATGCCACGAGGGGTGTCAAGGTAATTGAGACCAGGTAAGCGGATGTCAGCTTTAGCGAGTTGAAGCTCCAATAAATCATCGCTGAGTTCTTGAAACTTTAAGTTCTCTCTAGCGGAAATCCTTGGGAAACTGTGCAATCTTTTGAATAAGGCATCTTCAATGGCTTCCGGACTGCCAAAGGTACATTCAAGTCTGTCCCAAGCAGCATTAAGGCCTGCAGCAGGGTTGTCAATATGAACCGCTTTGAGCCTCTTGATGCGTTCAGTAGACTGGGGACCTAGCCATCTGATGAGCAGATCTAATTCTTCTGTAGCAGTGATGTCTAGGTCACTCATTGTGGCTTTAAAGGTGGTTTTCGATCCTCTGTAATCTTCAGACTTGTCATCAAACTTGGTGAGGCCTGTCTTTGTGAGATCTCTGCAAAGCATGTATTTAGCAAACTGCGACATGTCCGTGTTTTCAGACTTTGGGTGCATGACTGCAGGTGACTTGGGAACATATGTTGGTGCTGAGGCATTCAACACTGGAACTGGTTTAAAGTTCAATGGCATGTTGGTTTGTAGCTGTGGAGCAGTGTGCTTGCTAGTAGGTACTTGGCTGATGTCAAGGTAAGGTGGATAGTTTATTATGTGCATGCTATTGTCCACTGCTTGGTGAGATGCTGCAGTCTGGTGTACTGGAAGATATGAAGGCAAATTGTCTTGGAGTACAGTAGGTGCAGAGAAGAGACCTTGGTTGAGTGCTTTAGTTGCTGTGACAGGGAGCTGACGTTCTGGAGAGGAATGTGAAGAATCTGAGGCATAAGACACAGCTGAGTGTCTGCTGCTACTGTTGTCTCTTTCACTTTCACTAGCAGCCTGTTCTAAAACTTTTAATCTTGCCATGGCCGTGGCATGTTCACATTGTTTTTCCAAAAGTTCCATTTCCACTTTGTGGCATGTGGCTTCAGCTTCCTTGCGTGCGGCTTCAGCTTCCATTTCTGCCTTCTGGCGTGCGGCTTCAGCCTCCATGCGTTCGGCTTCAGCTCCCATTTCTGCTTTCTTTTTGGCGAAGGCTGCCTGAATTTTAGAAGCTTCAGCATCAGCACGGGCCTTTATGAGTTGTTGACTGAGTGTGGAAGACCTTGATTGTAGTGATTTGGAAGACCTTGAGGAGTGTCTGGAGGATGCAGAGCGGTGGGATCTGGATTCATGGAGCTGTGCAATTCTTACTTCTGCCTTTGTCTTTGTCTTTGTTTGCAGCACTAAATTGTCTCTTTCTAGATTGAGCTCATTGAATCTCTTTAGTTCTTCCAGGGACACTTTAGTGTTGTACCGCTTTAAGAGATAAATATATTTAACACACAGTCTTTGATAATTCTGATAAGCGACATCTAATTGCTTAATAGTGCTCTCTAGTTGTAATGCATCATGACATGGTTGAGAGAGAGCTGACATGCATGTGACATTAGTACACCATAGATCATTCGTTTGAGACACCAACTCTTTTGCGTGAGCTTCAAGATTTTCTTGTACTTTCCAGGTTGGTTTTGTTAATCTTTTTTCTCTTTTGTTTGGTTCAGGGTTTAATTCCTGATCTGAAAGGATTTCTGAGTCTGGTAGTGTGTCAGTTTGCATGTTGATTTGCTGACAAGGAGAGGGTTAATGATCTAGTTCTATAGCAGCAGAGAAATGTATCAATTTTGTTCAGCTCAGCTAGGATTTCTAGGCACTGGGTGAAAAAAGATTTGTTTTTACTTTCTTTTCACAGTCAAATCACATGCAATGCATACAGAGAAATAAACTGGTTGTAGTGTACAGATGCACTGGATAAACTGTTTGTAAGGCACAGATGTATTGAACTTTCACAGCACTAATATCCTTTGTTGAATGCTATGCTGGGACTTGCTTGCAGGCACATACAGGCTTGTGGTAATGGCTGCACTGTGTGAAGCTGCTATTTCCACTGTCCCTACAGCGTCTCCCTGTGTATCCAGAGCTAGCAAGGATCCTATGGAGGATGTCTGACTGATCTTTCTTGATCTTTTGGCTGATCTTTCTAAGATCTTCTGACTGATATATATGATTTTTTGACTGTTCTGTTTCTCCACCAAAGCACTGAAAATGTGATCTCTTAACTTACTGTTGTGATGAGATGGCTATAACTCACAGTCTAGATGAATTACAGGCAGTGACTCAATCGAGATGACACCTTGAAGATCTGTTGAAGTTTCATTCCAAAACTGTAGAAAATCCACAACAATATACATCCGATAGGTCAAAAAATCATATTGAATCTGAGTCCATAAGGCTTGCAAAGGATTACTGGGAAGGGAACAAGGGTGGAGCTATCTGAACAGGAAATCCCTGCGCCATGAGGAAGGGAGGAGAGAAACCCAGGGGTAGATAAGACATGTGCAATTCTTAAAGGCATATCACAAGTCATGTGAAACATGACACTAACACTAACCATAAAATAAATCTTTATTCACTGCCCAGGGGGGGCTAAATTTGCATTGTTTTGGCTCTAGGCCTTAGTCATGCATATTCCACCTTCTCACTACTCCTCTTTATATACAATAAAAACAATCCAATGTCCTAATTGGTAGGTGCGGCTGCAATAGTTAACTCTTTCGATGTTCAGACAGTTATATACTTAATACATTCTAGCAAGTAGACATCTCTTTCAAAGCATATAAATACATCTCACTGGAACATGTATAAATATATAAAACTGTAGGGTCCCGTCCAACACGGTGGCAGATATAATGGTCACAGACAGCTGGTTATCTGTGACATTTTTGCAGTAATAGCTTCCTTAAATGAGCTCCTGTACTGGTTTAGTGATTCCTCGTAACTTTCACCATATGTTGGGTTTGGCCCATTGTCCCATTTGGATGACCGCTATCATTAGTCATGAGTCTATGATGTCATTATTGGACGGTCGATATCACGGAATCGAGGGTAACGTAACCTCCGAGTCAGATCACAAAAGTTTACTTTTGTAAATAACCGAGGAGCTGGAACAATCTGGAACTCACGGTAGGCATGGAACACACTGAGGAATGCAGGAACAAGGCAGGAGACGGGAGTCCATAGGTAGAATGAATAGAGGGCTAGCAAGCTGTGTGCAACGTAAAGGCATTACTGAATGGTGGTGACTCACTTAAAAGAACACTCTAGGCTAAAAGTCCTTACATTAAAATATACCTATTCCCTACCTAGTTATTCAGTATATATATATATATATTTTTTAAATGTAATACTTACCTTAAAAACCACTTGTTTCCAACGGCGTTTTTTTTTTTATATATACTCGCCTCCCTCCTCTTCCGCTCCCGTCCTGTTACAGCTTGAACTTGGCTAATGGTTTACGTGAGAAGCGCGCATGCGCGCCTCTCACGTAAGCGAGCCAATCAGCAGGCTTCCTCTTCTTCTTTGATTAGTGTTACACGCAAGAGGATGCGCGCAACACTAATCCCAGCCGCAGACTATGCTGGCGGCTCGCTCCCGCCAGCTACTGCGGCAAGTTGGAGACGTCTTCGCGCTGAAAGCTCAATGACATCTCCTACTCGGCAGTAGTCGGCAGAAGCGGGAAATATGAATCCCGCTCTGCTGACTGACAGCTGGGAGGGCGGAGTAAAGTCCTCCGCCTCTCTCAGCTGTTTCAGTCGATCGGCTGAGCAGAGGGAGGGGGGAAAGACAAGGGCATACTCAGGGCATCATGACCACCTAAAAAAGCTTAGGTGGTCATGTTGCCTAGAGTATCCCTTTAAATAGGAAGTCCAGGAGTAACCAGGGCTATATGTGGAAGCACTGGAGTCTTTCTTCAGGCCGGTTAAACACAAAACTAGAACTGGATAACTACGGGAATGACCAGAATAGTGTTGACTATGACAGAACTGATGCGGCCAGGGCTCTTTTGTATCTCTTAACCACCTTCGGTCATGGGTTGTGACAGGATATGAATCTCACCACTTCGTCTCACTTTGCTGGATGCTGCCTGTTTAGCTCTGTCATAGAGCAGACACTGTCCAAAGACCATAGGCAGGAGGACCAATAGGTAATATATAACAGACAGATTTATTACTGACTGATTAAATTAAACAATAAGTGAATCATAAAATCTCTGAATTGATGCGTTTCGTTGTAGGTCTTCATGGGAAACCTCAGCCAAAATATTGAACTTTGACAGGAAGCGCGGCGCTGTCACCCGTATTATATTACTTCCTGCAGCTGAGAGCAGGAAACCGAGATTGGGGTCACCGGCCTCGCTACATCTGCTTCAAAAGGAAATCATCCAATGAATGAAATAAACCATCTCCGGTCATGAAGATTGTCCCAGTGACGAAACGTCGCAGAACGTCATGTGCGTCTGCCACCACAGAAGGCAAGTTCGTTCCTGAGACCGGGTCAGGCCAGCGGCAATATCTCTCCCAGGTGGGCTGGTCTTAGGGAGAACATGTCTTCCCAGGCAGCAGGCATCTGTCCAACCTGCTTCTGCAGGAATCAATCCCTCTGCCTGTCATCCTTCTCCTAAGTCAGGTGCCAACCCCTTTGCCCGTCACCCTACTCGGGAGGCAGGTATCAACCCTTGTGCCCCTTGTCCTTCTACTGAAGTAGGTATCGACCCCTCTGCTGCTTGTCCTTCTCCTGACAGAGGTACCATCCTCCTGCCCCTTGTCCTTCTCCTGAGGCAGATATTGTCCCTTCTAACTGTCATGCTTCTCCTGCGGCAGGTATCATCCCTTCTGCCCGGCATCCTTCTCCTGAGGGAGGTATCATCCCCACTGGGCGTCATCCTTCTCCTGAGGGAGGTATCATCCCCTCTGCCTGTTATCCTTCTTCTCAGGCAGGTATTATCCCCTCTGCCCAGCATCCTTCTTCTGAGGCAGGTATCATCCCCTCTCCCATCATCCTTCTTCTGAGTTCGGAGGCAGGTTTTGATCCCTCTGCCCATCATCCTTCTCCTGAGGCAGGTATTGACCCCTCTGCCTTAACAAAGCCTACTGAGTCTAGCCTCCAAGTGATTCATAAGTCAGTGATCATGCGGTAACCTTTACAAAGACAATTAAG
The DNA here is from genome assembly GCA_009667805.1 of Leptobrachium leishanense. Lineage (NCBI taxonomy): Eukaryota > Metazoa > Chordata > Amphibia > Anura > Megophryidae > Leptobrachium > Leptobrachium leishanense. Next base: position 452,600,521 of record CM019064.1, read on the forward strand.
AATCTCAAGCCAGTACTGTCCTTACAATATAGTTACCACACACCATACAATATAGTTACCATACACCCTATTCCACTCAAGCCATTAACATTTAACTCTGCAGAGCCAGAATATTGTGGGACGTGCCCAATAAAGGCTCCTGATGGACTCTACCAGTGTGCCCAGTTCACTTCCTGGTTCCACTTGCCTCGATCTCATAATTCCTTCCAATTCCTCATATTTTTCATTTCCTACAGGAATTGAACCTTTGATTTGGACTGGACAAGGTGCCAAAAGTGGCCAAAGGGTCAGGGCTGGCTGGAAAGCACAGTCCTATCCTTTTCTAGAGCCATGGTCAAATGTATCAGATCATAGCAGTAGGAATGGTCTCCAGTGCCCATAGCAGTGAAAGGTCTCAGAGACGTCTATTGATCTCCTGTCATACTCATATAACCACAGTCCTGGCCTTGCATGGGCAAACTGGGGAGATCCTTTTGTCAACCCTATGCATGAAATATGGCCACTGAGGCCAACTGTTCATTTGCCCAAAATGCCCAATGGCCAATCACAGCCTGCTTCCGATCTTCTCATTTTGAGTCATGATGTTCCGCATCATACATTTACAGAAAGTTAGAAAATGAGAGGAATCAGCATCACACATGGATGTGAGATGAAGCAAATTAAATGTAATATCAAAATATCAAATAGGTGCATTTTTAAGAAACTCTTCGTCAACTCTATTTAACCTCCAAGGAAATATCTGCTTGAAAATCCTCTGATCCCCTTTAGAAAAACAGTGGTTCTTCACTCCTGGTTTAACTTTTTGCCGGCATTCCTCACATTCTAAAACCCGTCCAGTAATCCTAAAAGGGCGATGTGCAAGAATTATACATAAACATATAGTTAACTCTTTTGGACAAACGCCCACTTCGAGCGCCGTGCAGCACGTGTTGATAAAGTAGCACGCCATACATCATGAGTTTACTTTGAATTTATTATCTCTCATCCATCATTGGGGATTTTTTAAAGCCTCTTTGTCCGCAACACACCCTTTTGAGAGGTATGCCACTTTCTTTATGATTCTCATACCATAAAATTTTCTTCCATCCCAAGACTCCACCAGCCACGACGTTCAGGAATAGTCCTTTCTCCGGGATGCTTTGATATTCACCAAGAATCCTAAAGTCTCAAATTTTAGTTTTTTTTCAGTGTTTAGCATTATTGTGCACATCCATGTGTATGACCCTTTCGGGCTGGGTCTTCAGGAAGTGGAAGATTTCCTTCAACGCTATAGACATTATTCCAAGACTCGTACAGGGTCGTCTTTAACATTGGGCAAAAAGGTGTAGTTGCCCTGGACTGCTTCATTGTTGTTTGGCCCAAAAGCAGCTGCAACTTGAACCCACAAAGACCACCACAACTATCAATTAAATGTGTCCAGAAAACATGGAAAATCTGACAATGCTAGCAAGGATGTCTACACTTGGACATTAACCCAAGAGCCCAATAGGGCTGGGACCCAGTGGTAAGCTTGGGGTCAGGACCCTCTTTAAAGCCGGGCAAAAGGGGCAGCTGTCTCAGGCCAGTCTTTGTTGAGGGGCCCATGGCAGCTGCCCCTTGAGGCTCAAGCTCCGTGATACCTGGACATGGAAAAAAGTAAAAAAATTGCGCCAACATAAACTTGGCGGAAATAATTTTGCGAGACCAATATCACTTAACAACCAGTGAAATAATAGACCCCGCCACCTCTATGCTCACCTCCGGACTTCCACAAGATACTTGTGTCATGCTTCCATTTCCGGTGGAGAAACGGGAAAGACGCTAAGGTCAGATAGTTCTGCGTGGACCTTCCATCAAAATGTCGGGTTGCACGAGCTCTCGTTTATGACTAGAGTAGCAACAGTAACGCTCTAGTGGTGCTCGTCACCGGGAGGGTTAATTCTGTGAACAAGTGCTTGCTGATTACTGCTCAACCTGGAATAGAGGCCTATGCTGATGGATTAAAACATGGACTAAAATCCTTGGTATACAACATGTGAATGGACCCAGGTGTCTTGGTCCACACATACAGGTTAAACCCGTTAAATTTTGAAATCTTGTGACATTTAGTCAACGAAAACTAAACTCAAACAATTCACACGACTAAAATATGACTAAAACTAAATGGCCTTTTATTCAGAAGACTGCGACCAAAACTACATTAAAGTTTGCTGTCAAAATTAACATTGATTAACATTCTCTGAGAATTAAAGAAAAAAGGAGAGGTGAAGCGCACACCGGAGAAGTGTCTATCCCACTCGCTGAATGCTGTGTATGGGGGTTTCTCTAAATACCCGAGTGACAATTAAATGAACAGAAATACAACACAGCGCTTTAAGAGACCAAAGTCCGAAAAAGACAGTGGGGTAGACACCCAATATGTCCATAAGCAGAAGTCGCTGTCTTTAAAAGTGGATCTTCTCGAATGTGCAGATGAAGTGTGAACTGTAGGGAGGAAACACAAAAAGGAGGGACCAAAATTGCGCAGTATAACAACACCCAGGATGAAAGTAATGCGTATTGATGATAAACTCACATTCTGTGGAGCCTACAACCGGCTCTTAGGAATAAGGCGGGCTGGGACTTTATTTCAGGTGCCCATAAGACCTTCAAGCGACTTCTCCGGAAATCTCCAAAAATAGGAACACTGTAGGAAAATTGGCAAAAACCAAAAAGGCACCTCCTAGTGCAATAAATCACAAACAACTTTGTATTTTAGAAGAGAATTTGCCAAATTCAAACTCACACTCAATTGAGCCTCTATTGGCTCCGTCACAATACGCATAGGGAATCGTAAGGTGTTCCCCAAACCTTCTTTGCAAGAGTTATGGAGGCAGACAGCAATTAGAGTTGTTTAAAGATTAAAAACATTTATTCACTTTAAAATAGATAGATCATATCTACCAGACCAAAGACCAGGACGCGTTTCACCTATAAAGGCTTCCTGAGCTGGTAATCATATGTCTGCTCTTGCTGCTGCCTTTTTATACAATACACATTTAATTAACAATTAAAAAATCACTTAAGCACACCTGATTTCAAGTATAATTAATTTTAAGTGGCGCCCGCCATTTTGCGCATGTCTGGAGGGTCTGCGTGTCACCCCGAAACGCGGAAGTACTAGATAAACACGGAATAAGAAGAAATTTATTCCTCATGTTAAAAAGCGTTGCGCCCGCCATTTTGCGCATGCGCAGTTATCCTGCGTCTCAAACTGAGACGCAGGATCTCCAAAGTACCGCGCTACTTCGAATATGACTTCAAAAATAACTATCACTGATCAAAAAAAGGAGGGGACACACGCCCAACAGCCACCACAAAAAAGGGGGGGAGCCCATTGATCAAATAATCAAAATACAGAATAAATATAACAATAAAAAACATTATATTATGGTGAGGGAGAGGGGGGTCACCATTAACATGATGTCACAGTCCAACTGGGCACAATATATAACACTAAATATCGGATTTTGTATATGCCGTTTGTTTATATGTATATATAGATGTTCATACACCTATACAGCTATTGGCTCGATAACCTCAGCAGCTATATGATATTGTTTATTATAGTGTTATATATTGTGCCCAGTTGGACTGTGACATCATGTTAATCGTGACCCCCCTCTCCCTCACCATAATATAATGTTTTTTATTGTTATATTCATTCTGTATTTTGATTATTTGACCAATGGGCTCCCCCCTTTTTTGTGGTGGCTGTTGGGTGTGTGTCCCCTCCTTTTTTTGATCAGTGATAGTTATTTTTGAAGTCATATTCGAAGTAGCGCGGTACTTTGGAGATCCTGCGTCTCAGTTTGAGACGCAGGATAACTGCGCATGCGCAAAATGGCGGGCGCAACGCTTTTTAACATGAGGAATAAATTTCTTCTTATTCCGTGTTTATCTAGTACTTCCGCGTTTCGGGGTGACACGCAGACCCTCCAGACATGCGCAAAATGGCGGGCGCCACTTAAGCACACCTGATTTCAAGTATAATTAATTTTAAGTGATTTTTTAATTGTTAATTAAATGTGTATTGTATAAAAAGGCAGCAGCAAGAGCAGACATATGATTACCAGCTCAGGAAGCCTTTATAGGTGAAACGCGTCCTGGTCTTTGGTCTGGTAGATATGATCTATCTATTTTAAAGTGAATAAATGTTTTTAATCTTTAAACAACTCTAATTGCTGTCTGCCTCCATAACTCTTGCAAAGAAGGTTTGGGGAACACCTTACGATTCCCTATGCGTATTGTGACGGAGCCAATAGAGGCTCAATTGAGTGTGAGTTTGAATTTGGCAAATTCTCTTCTAAAATACAAAGTTGTTTGTGATTTATTGCACTAGGAGGTGCCTTTTTGGTTTTTGCCAATTTTCCTACAGTGTTCCTATTTTTGGAGATTTCCGGAGAAGTCGCTTGAAGGTCTTATGGGCACCTGAAATAAAGTCCCAGCCCGCCTTATTCCTAAGAGCCGGTTGTAGGCTCCACAGAATGTGAGTTTATCATCAATACGCATTACTTTCATCCTGGGTGTTGTTATACTGCGCAATTTTGGTCCCTCCTTTTTGTGTTTCCTCCCTACAGTTCACACTTCATCTGCACTTTCGAGAAGATCCACTTCTAAAGACAGCGACTTCTGCTTATGGACATATTGGGTGTCTACCCCACTGTCTTTTTTGGACTTTGGTCTCTTAAAGCGCTGTGTTGTATTTCTGTTCATTTAATTTTCTGAGAATTCCCAAACCTGCCCATTTATATGTTCCCGATGCATAACCTTGTTTTGCTTTTCTTTCACATGGCCGACTTTGTCACAAAGGTGACATGGTCAGCCGGGGACTCCACCGGTCAGCAAGAAAGATAGGACTATTGTGAATTCTTGGGCTATCTTTTACCTTAAAAATCCTAAGGTCAAACTAGTCGTCGTGATTGGCGCTAAGGTATTTTTTTGGGAAATTCTCATCGGTGGGTCATGGATGGTTCCATGAAGCATGATAACTTTTCTCTTGTTATGATCATGTGGCTGCAGCCAGACACACATGCACAGTAGTAAGTGTTACAGGCGGAACGCCTGGGTCTAATTACACGTTTGCACGACTTGCTTTTGTAAAATAAAGTCTATTAATATAAAGCCGTAAACACATCTTCAGATGATACTCCCACTCCTGATACAAAAGACCCTTCTGTTTTTTGATGTAAGAAGTGTTTTGCTTGGACCCTGGGACCTCCATGATTCTCCTAGACAGAGAGAACGTAACAATAAAACAGACGTACAAACTGGTCTTGTCGGCTGGCCGGGAGACTTTACCCTAACTCAACACAGATGGACAAAGGCTGGGAAGAAATCAGCAGCCAAGAACACTGTGATTTACAAACACGTTTCCTTTATATCAAGCCGCGCATGGGAATAAGAAAGAGATGTGTCAGTCCATTGGGTCAACATAATTTTTATTAATCATAGAAATATCTGCACAAAGGAACCCTATGGTAAAGATAGACTTTAAAGACCAATCAACACCAGATATATCCTGTAGAGCTTTTATTCCATCCAGGTGGACGAGGCAACATTTCGATTCGGTGTGTGTCTTTTTCAAGACTTGAACTAGACTCATACAGATTCGAAATGTTGCCTGGTCCACCTGGATGGAATTAAAGCTCTCCTGGATATACCTGGTGTTGCACTATCTGTTCAGAGTTCGCATGGAACATCGGCTGTTCGACAGTTTGCGAACTTTGAACTGTTTGAGACGTTCGCCAAAAGTTCGGGGAAAAAAAATTGGAAAAAAGTATAAAAAATGCTTAAAAAATACAAAAAAATCTAGAGATAAAGAAACTCTTTACTGCAGAATATTATAAGCAACGGTTTATTAGATATTGAATTAAGACGGGAATATTTTTAACATTGAAGCCTATGAGATAAAACATTCTTGTTACTAAAACATCAGGCAGACACAGCCCTCTAATCAGGCACTGTAGACGGCAGCCTGCCGGGGCCTCCCAAGGATCCCCTTGAGGAGCATGCAGCCGCCGGATGACAGAGCTGCGACTGTGCGGGCTAGCCGCCCGGTACATGTGGCAGAGACAGGCAGCGCAGGGAGGGAGCCACTGCACCCGCGTCCACGGCAGACCCCCCCACAACCAGGATCCAGGGAGCCCCCACTGACCACCAGGTTAAGGTAAGGAGACACATTTCTAAAAAAAATAAAATCCGAGGACATTTTTCAATGTCCCCGGGAACATAAAATAAAACTTTATTTTTCTTTCTCTACCTGGCTGAATGTATTTAATTATATATTAGATACATTCAGCCAGGTAGAGGGGGGTGGCATGTGGGCTGCGCGGGGTCTCAGGCAGTGGTTTGTTTTTTTTGTGTGTATATTTTTAGCAAATTTATAGGGGAAGGTAAGGGCAGGTATGATATATATATAATACATCCCTACTCTATACACAGCGCTCCGTGTCCCTATAATATATATGATCAGGGGTTACCTTTTTTTATATTTTTATACTATTCCTATTAAATTAATAGTAATTTTTGATGTATTTTATTCAGTAGAAACTTTTTTTGTCTATATAACATGTGCTTTGTGAAAATAAAACGGTTTTGTGTGTACATTTTAATTTAGTTAGTGGATTCCTGTCCAGTGCGGTGAGAAGCAAATGTAATGCAGTGTAGACACGCTGCGAGGCGGAGTGAAGTCAAGCCTGCAAAATGTTTGCTTCTCTTTGCTTCGCTACGCGTCGCTACACGCTCAGTGTGTCTCAGCCTTTATTCCCGCATCGCTAGCTTACCGAATCAGTTTGTATACTTGTTACTGACCCTGCTTGTTCTGAGGACCCAATCTGTTGCCGACTTTGCCTGCAATTTGACTATTCTCTCTGTGTATTCCCTGCCTGTTCTGTTTGCTTCCTGTTGCTACTGGTGTGCGCCGATTCTCACCATATACAGTAGCGCAGTAAACGTGCCTAAACATTGCTGACCCGGTTTTGTTATAGCTGCTGATGTAACTGAATAGATCGGGGATCTCTTCTGCATTACCAAAACCTCCACCACTGCACTCTTCCACAATACCACAGAGGGGTTACTTACGGTGTGAAGGCACTTGCTGCCACCAAAGGCACAATATTTGGGTGCACTGCCACTGACGCCTATACCAGATTGATATCATTTTAATATTGGACCGCAGGGTCCAACCCTGCACTCTTCCACAATACCACAGAGGGGTTACGGTGTGACGGCACTGTTGCCGACACTAAAGGCCCAATTTTAAAGCACCTATTCTTACTTTCATCCCAAGCCTGCATAAGTTTCACCATAATTTAGCCAAAAAAATCACTAAACTTGTTCTGCATGTCCTAAAACGTCTCTTTTCATACAGGCTGCCGCCCCAAGCAGTTGTTTATGAATAGATTAAAGAAAAAAGTTACCGTCATTTGAAATGTCATTTTGTTTGTTTTTAAATGTTTCTATACATCCTACAAATCCGCCACTTCACGGGCAGGTTATGGGGACCTCCTAGGCACAATATTTGAAGGAATTTTTCATTTTTATTCTTAACCTTTATTTCACGGAAAACTCACTGTTCCCATAAAAACTTTTTTTTTACTTTTTGTCATTGTTTCCTGACCCCTATGGCACTACCCGGACCCCCATACACCTTTTATGGCAAATATCTTGCATATATGCCCTCTTGGAGGGCACTCTAAAAATTGAACTTTCGAGTCCCATTGACTTGTATTGAGGTCAGTTCATGTTCGAGTTCGAACTCGAACTCTTGAAATTGTTCGAGTTCAAATGCGAACCGAACACGGGGGTGTTCGGCTCATCACTAGTCTTTACAGTTAGCTTCTACCGAATGCATTGAGGAGTATTGCTGGCTTGTGAGGCACAAGGTGAACGTAGGAGGAGATCCCATTGTATGTCTATCAAGAACAATGGTCCGTTTCTAGAGTAGTTTCTGCGTTTCTCAACTTTCTTTCTACAGTCCGGCTATTTTGATCTAAAACAAACACTTTCCTAATAAATTGAATTCCCTAAAATTTGGAAAGTGAGATGAAGCAGAGGAACAGTTGGATGAGACTAATGGGGCATGCTTGATTGGGAAGCAGGAATGAGAGGCACAACTGGGAAGAATAGGTAGGCCAGAGGCACATTTAGGAAGGTTGTTGGACCAGACACACATTTGAGAAGGAGGAGATGGCTACCGGCACAGTTGGGAAGGAGGTATGAGCCAGAAGGAAAACTGGGATGGAGTAGTGGGCAGAGGCACAGTTGGGAAGGTAGGGTGGGCTGAAGCACAAATGTTAAGGAGGGGTGGGCCAAAGCACAAATGTTAAGGAGGGGTGGGCCAGAGGAACAATTGGGAAAGTGGAGTGGGCAGAGGCACAACTGGTAAGTAGTCTTAGGCCAGAGGCACATTTAAGAAGGAGGAGTTAGTCAGAGGCACAGTTGGGAAGGTGGGGTGGGCAGAGACACAACTGTGAAGTAGTCTTAGGCTAGAGGCCCATTTGGAAAAGAGGGGGCAGATGCTGAATTGTTAAGGAGGGGTAGGCCAGAGACACATTTGCAAAGCAGGATTTGGCTAGAGGCACAATTGGTAAGGAGGGGAAGGCCAGAGGCATATGTGCGAAGGAGGAGTTGGCCAGAGGCACAGTTGGGAAGGCGGGTGGGCAGAGGCACATTTGGGATGGAGGGGTGGGCAGAGGCACAACTGGGAAGGAGAGTTGGATCAAATGCAGAATTAGAAAGAAGGGGCAGGCCAGTGGCACATTTGGGAAGGAAAGGTGGGACAGAAGCACAATTGGGTAGGAGGGATAAGCAAGAGTCAAATTTGCGAAGGAAGAATAAAGCAGAACAACAATTTGGAAGGAGGAGTAGGCCAGAGGTACAGTTGGGAAATGATAGATGAGCCAGAGTCACATTTGGGAAGAAGGGTTTGGGCAGAGGTACAATTGCGAAGGAGATGGGTCAAAGTCTGATCTGGTATGAGGGGAATGGGGCAGGCAGTTAGAGAGGCCCATCAAATTCTACAGTTCCAGACACTTGAAGGTCCTAATTCACATTAAAGACAAACTGAAATCTGGAAGATACTTCAAAGAGTTATTGTATCCATACCATCTATTGCAACATCTCTGACCTATAAAATAGCATATCAGATTTGAAACGTAAGTGATGTGGGCAGGAACCTTCTCTGAAAAGATACGGACAGCATGTTAATATTATATTGTCTAGACCGTTACCTTTCACCTTCGCGTTTCCTCTCTTGTTTTTCTGGCACGGTCTCAAGCGATTAGAAGGAAGCACATGGCGTCCATATTTACTAAAGGATCAGGCGCTCATCGCTGAGTATCTGACCTGAGCACACGACATCTGTTGCACAAAATCAAAAAACTTGATGACTGATAGAACTGATTTCGTTGTATTGAAGGACATATTGCAGAACTGGAACGGTGATATCATTAGAAGGCGTCTACGTGGTCTTATGGGGTTTAGAGGTCATGTTGTAATCACGTATGGTTTTGATGACTCGTTATCTTTTTATAGAGGTTTTATTGATACATAAAAGACTGCTCTGAGCTTTAGAAGAGGTAGATATTGGGGTAAATGCTTTCAGTGATGTCAGGTGTTGTTAGGATGGAACATATTGGGTTGCTAATGGCTCACATTAGAAGAGTTGAAGATGCCCCTGTAGAAGACAATCAGGCCACTCCTGCTATATCCTACTAAATCTGTGTCTCTTCCTCCATACAGCAATCATATCATCCATCATCCTCTGTTTTTCCACTCTGCAGTCTCAATCACCCTCCCACCCAGTCCCTTTCCTAATCGCATAACTCTCCCTTCCAGGTACTTCCACTTCTCACTCTGATTATCCTTACTAAGTCCAACCTTCTGGTCCTTTCCATGCGATCCTTGCTATATTCTTTCTGGCCACCAGCTCTACACTCCCCCTACTCCCTTAGATTGTAAGAGCACGGGATGTCTGGCTGAGCACTTGTATAGGACAGTTATTATATAAACAGGGCTATCTCTTCCTCGTGTACCTTTATTTATTATGTCTCATGTTTGTGGTTCCCCATTGTAAAGCGCTGCAGAATCTGTTGGTGCTTTATATATGCTGTCACATGTCACTGAGGCACCAGTGATAAATATTGAGGGTGACTGCGTGCGTACTCAAGCACTGTCCAGTTGTCCCCTGTCTATGTTAGATCTCCAAGCAACTGCACTGTGATTCACTTTGTCTATGGAATAGAGAAGTGGGTGAATCTTTTGCGTTTTACAGCTGTGTTCTCTGTCTTCCTGTCTCTTCCCTCTGTAACTTGATATTGATCCCCACCTCCTGCCCTGAACCACAGAAACACCCACCCACTACTGCAAACAAGGAAGATAAGGAAATGAAAGGTGAAATGCGTCATCGCGTTATGTTTCTGAAATAACATTTTTATACATTTTTTCCACAGATTTCCAGAATGAAACGTTAGAGTTTCGGTGACATGTTTTATATTTCAAGTTATGCAGGAAATTCCATTTTTAAGTGGAATGCATTTTTTATATACACATTGACTGTTTACATCTTTAATAGCACCATTTTTGGGGGGGTGGGTGGGGATTAATAAATATTTTTTATTCTATCTACATTTTGTAACAGTTTCTGTCATCCCCAGCCCCGCTGCCTCCCATTCCTCATTCCCAGCTCTCCGAATAGTTTTTTTTATGTTTCTTCTCATCTTTTCAGCCCACTCTTCCCCTCCATTCTTATTTTATCTTTGTACGTCTCTTTTCCCCCACCCACATCTTCTTTATAGCCATTACACCTCCAGCTAACCATCCTAATGGCCTTAACCCCTTCACTTCCAAGCTGTGTATCCGAGATGATGCATTGAAACACAATGAACAACAAAAAAAAGCAAAGCATAGAATACCCCTTTTAAGGGTTAGTCGGGAGAAACAACATTCTCACTGCTGTCCTCCTGTATTACTCTAAAGAAGCTGCAAGGATCAGCCCGCAACCTCACTGTAACAAAAAGGTCAACAAACTTTACTGCACCATTCCAGCAGCCAGGGAGGGCTGTGGGGTCAGTCGCTGCTATACAAGAAAAGGATTCAGAGGGTTATAATGAGTGTAAATCCCTGTACATTGCAGATACAAGGTGTTGCTGTAATTGCCATACACAGGCATTATGCAGCACATACAGATACAAGGTGTTGCTGTAATTGCCATACACAGGCATTATGCAGCACATACAGAAACAAGATGTTGCTGTAATTGCCATACACAGGCATTATGCAGCACATACAGATACAAGGTGTTGCTGTAATTGCCATACACAGGCATTATGCAGCACATACAGATACAAGGTGTCGCTGTAATTGCCATACACAGGCATTATGCAGCACATACAGATAGAAGGTGTCGCTGTAATTGCCATACACAGGCATTATGCAGCACATACAGATAGAAGGTGTTGCTGTAATTGCCATACACAGGCATTATGCAGCACATACAGAAACAAGCTGTTGCTGTAATTGCCATACACAGGCATTATGCAGCACATACAGATACAAGGCGCTGCTGTATTTGCCATACACAGGCATTATGCTGCACATACAGATACAAGGTGCTGCTGTATTTGCCATACACAGGCATTATGCTGCACATACAGATACAATGTGTTTTTATAATTGCCATACACAGGCATTTTGCAGAACATACAGATATTGCATTGCTAATAATCTTTATGATCAATACAAAGCCCATAAGCAGGAAATCTCAGCATTTTATTATCTGTCTGCAGCACATTTACTGACACAAAGGCCATTTCTGCCTGTACGTTGATAATGGAGACCCCGTGTGACACTGTGCCAGATAAGGGACGCCATCTAGAGTTTAGAACCTTTCATCAAACTGATATTTCTGTAAAGGATAAACAATACATGAAAAATAAACAATGTTACACCGTTTTCATTTATTAACAATCTTTATGCAGATTTGCTATTTTACTCTACATTTAGATGTTAGCTGCACATCCCATATTTGAAATAGATGTTAAGAAAATATGTTTTCGACAAAAAGTAGTGATGAGCCGAACACTGTGTATGGTTCGCATTCGAACTCCAACAATTTCAAAAGTTCGAGTTCGAACGCGAACACGAACCGAACTCTATGCAAGTCAATGGGACCCGAAAGTTCGAATTTTAGAGTGCCCTGCAAGAGGGCATATATGCTAGATATTTGCCATAAAAGGTGTATGGGGGTCCGGGTAGTGCCCTGGGGGACAGGAAACATGGACAAAAAGTTTTAAAAAAAAACGTTTTTGAAGGAACAGTGAGTTTTCCATGAAATAAAGGTTAAGAATAAAAATTCCCTCAAATATCGTACCTAGGAAGTCCCCATAACCTGCCCGTGAAGTGGCGGATTTGTAGGATGTACAGAAACATTTAAAAGCAAAAAAATTACGTTTCAAATGACGGTAAATGGTTTTCCTTTAATCTATTCATAAACAACTGCTTGGGGCGGCAGCCTGTATGAAAAGAGACGTTTTAGGACACGCAGAGCAGGTTTAGTGATTTTTTGGCTAAATTATGGGGAAACTTATGCAGGCTTTGGATGAAAGTAACAATAGGTGCTTTAAAATTGGTCCTTTAGTGTCGGCAACAGTGCCGTCACCCCATAACCCCTCTGTGGTATTGTGGAAGAGTGCAGAGTTGGACCCTGCGGTCAAATATTAAAATTATATGAATCTGGTATAGGCGTCAGTGGCAGTGCACCCAAATATTGTGCCTTTGGTGGCAGCAAGTGCCTTCACACTGTAAGTAACCCCTCTGTGGTATTGTGGAAGAGTGCAGTGGTGGAGGTTTTGGTAATGCAGAAGAGATCCCCGATCTATTCAGTTACATCAGCAGCTATAACAAAACCGGGTCAGCAATGTTTAGGCACTTGTACTGCGCTACTGTATATGGTGAGAATCGGTGCACACAAGTAGCAACAGGAAGCAAACAGAACAGGCAGTGAATACACAGAGAGAATAGTCAAATAGTCGGCAACTCAGGCTATGCCTGTTACAAAGCCACTGCCACAGAGACCTCCTAGGAGCGGCAGATGGACTACTGTAAGATCTGGTAGACTTAGAGTTGTGGATAGAAGGCTTGTCCCACAGTCTGTGGCTCTTCTTAATTCTTTTGAGGCACTATCAGAGTGTAGTGGTAAGACGGATGTAGGCTCAGACACCATAGTTGAGGAACCACCATCCCCTATGCCTAAGGTATGCAGGACTGCAACCAAGGACAAAAAGGAAAAGGTGGGACTTGATAGAAGGCAATTGTTGCTGGGTGATTCTATCATAAGAGGTGTTGAGCTGGAGAGTAGTGGTTTGGTGAGATGTCTTCCTGGGGCTACTGCTCGTAGAGACAAGAGACGTATTCTCAATATTGTCAAACAAGTAAAGCAGCAAGGGGAAGTGGATGTTCTAGTCCATCTAGGGACAAATGACTTGGCTAGCAATGAGGTTTCTGAGATTAAGGAAGATTTTTGTGTTCTTGGAGGCGAAATACAGCGGATTGCGTCCACTGTGTCATTCTCTGAAGTTTTGCCTGTGCATAACATTCAAGATAGGCAGATGCGCAATAGGGAATTTAATTTGTGGCTTCGGGAATGGTGTCGGGAGCAAGGATTTGGCTTTGTGTCCCATGATAGCTCTAATTGGAGCAGAAAGGAACTGTATAAAAAAGATGGTTTGCATCTTACTCATAGTGGAACATATGTTCTCAGTGAGAAGTTCAAAGGTTTCACAAAGGAATATTTAAACTAGGAGGGGGGGACAAAAGGGTAAAAAACAAGATGCCCGATTGTCCCCCAAAACTAAATCGGAGGGTGCAAGCAACATGCGGGGTAAAAAATGACAAGCTCAGAGTCGTGTCTATAAATGCTCGCAGTTTAGTCAATAAAATCAATGAACTGGAGGCAATGATGGCAGCTGAAAAAGTAGATTTAGTGGCGGTTACTGAGACATGGTTCAGTGAGAAAAATAACTGGGACATAACAATCCCGGGGTACTCTTTAAATAGAAAAGACAGAGAAGGTAGGAAAGGAGGAGGAGTGGCCCTGTATGTGAAAAACAACATAAAAACGAACCAAATAAAAGTGAGCGAGGTGAACATAGAGTCAGTTTGGGTTACGCTAACATTTAGCAATCATACAGTAGCATGTGTAGGTGTGATCTATAGACCCCCTGGACAAGTAGAAGAGCTAGATAATCTGCTGTTTGAGGAAATAGCCAAAATGGCAATGAAGGGGGAAGTTATTATCATGGGGGACTTTAATCTTCCTGATGTGAACTGGAAAACCAAAATAGCTGGGTGCACCAGGAGTACAAATATTCTAAACTCCCTAATGGGATTATCTCTAACACAAGTAGTTGAGGAGCCGACCTGTAAAGAGGCCATATTGGATTTAATACTCACATATGGAGGTTTGGTATCAGACGTTGTTGTAGGTGAAAATTTGGGATCTAGTGATCACCAGTCAGTGTGGTTTAATATAAGAACAGGGATGGAGCCGCACCACACAAAAACAAAAGTTTTAGGCTAGGGTCAGACGAACGCATTTTTTACGTGCGTTTAGCCGCACAAAATCACGGCCGTGCTAGCAGCAAATGACGTCCAATGCCGGGGAACATACGACGAACGGCCGCACGAACGTTCGTTCGTGCAACGCAAGTGACCAACGAACGCATTTTTTCGAGAACCTCAAACCGCTACTACTGACGTACAGAGTGCGCTGCGGCCGCATAGCGCGTGTGTGTGTGATTAGGAGACGTCAGACGCTGCTAATGTCCGGCTAACATAACGTCCAGACACAAAAAGTGTTTTATTGATGATCCGTACAATCACGGACAAAAAGACGCATCGTATGACCGCTATCGCGTATTCGGAAAAAATACGTACGTTCGTTCGAACGCACTTTTCACGGACAACGTGAAAAATGCGTTCGTCTGACCCTAGCCTTAGACTTTAAAAAAATTGATTTTTCTAAAATGAGATTTTGTGTGAACGAGTCATTATCAGACTGGAGGAGTTTAAAGGGAGTCCAGGAGAAATGGGATTATTTAAAGGAAGCATTATTGAAGGCCACAGGAAATTGCATTCAGCTTGTTAGCAAAAACAAAAAAGGGAAGAAACCACTGTGGTACTCTGCAGAAGTGGCCAAAATAGTGGAGAACAAAAAGATAGCATTCAATAAATATAAAAAAACTCAGAGTGAAGAAGATAGGCAAACCCATAAGATTAGGCAGAAAGAGGCAAAGCAATTTATAAGAGCTTCCAAAGCACACGCAGAAGAGATAATAGCTCAGTCAGTAAAAAAGACAAAACATTTTTTAGATACATAAACGAGAAAAGTAAAGTAAAACAGGGATTAGTTAGATTAAAAACAAAGGAAGGAAGGTATGTAGAAGAGGATAAAAGTCTCGCTGACTGCCTCAATGAATATTTTTGTTCAGTCTTTGCAGAAGAAAAGGAAGGAAAGGGACCTCAGTTAGGAGGAAACACTAACGAGACATTTACATATGAGTTTACAGAGGAGGAGGTTCTACAGCAGCTGTCTAAAGTAAAGACAAATAAGTCAATGGGGCCTAATGGGATCCACCCTAAATTATTAAAAGAGCTCAGTGATGTAATAGCAAAACCATTAACAGATTTATTTAACCAATCCTTGTTAACGGGAGTCGTCCCAGAAGACTGGAAATTAGCAAATGTTGTGCCCATTTACAAGAAGGGTAGTAGGGAAGAATCGGGGAACTATAGGCCAGTTAGTCTTACGTCAGTAGTGGGGAAATTAATGGAAACCATGTTAAAGGAAAGGATTGTTGAACATCTAAAAACACATAGATTACAGGATCAGAAACAACATGGGTTTACCTCAGGGAGATCATGCCAAACTAATCTTATTGATTTTTTTGATTGGGTAACAAAAATAATAGACACAGGTGGTGCAGTAGACATTGCTTATTTAGATTTCAGTAAGGCTTTTGATACTGTTCTGCATAGAAGACTTATCAATAAATTGCAATCTTTGAGCTTTGATTCCAATATTGTTGAATGGATTAGGTAGTGGCTGAGTGACAGGCAACAGAGGGTTGTGGTAAATGGAGTTTATATTCGGCGCAAGGTCTTGTTACCAGTGGGGTACCTCAGGGGTCAGTACTTGGACTCATTCTCTTTAATACTTTTATTAGTGATATTGCAGAAGGTATTAATGGAAAAGTATGTCTTTTTGCTGATGACACAAAGATTTGCAACAGGGTTGATGTTCCTGGAGGGATCAGCCAAATGACAAATGATTTAGGTAGACTAAAAAAATGGTCGGAGCTGTGGCAATTGAGTTTTAATGTGGATAAGTGCAAGATAATGCACCTGGGACGTAAAAACCCAAGGACTGAATATAGAATATTTGATACAGTCCTAACCTCAACATCTGAGGAAAGGGATTTAGGGGTTATAATATCAGAGGATCTAAGGGTAAGTAGTCAATGTAATAGAGCAGCAGGAAATGCTGGCAGAATGCTTGGTTGTGTAGGGAGAGGTATTAGCAGTAGGAAAAGGGAAGTGCTCATGCCACTTTACAGAACACTGGTGAGACCTCACTTTGAGTACTGTGTGCAGTACTGGAGACCGTATCTCCAGAAGGATATAGACATCTTAGAGAGAGTTCAGAGAAGAGCTACTAAAATGGTGTACGGCTTGAAGGAGAAAAGTTACCAGGAAAGGCATAATGATCTTAACATGCACAGCTTGGAAAAAAGACGAGACAGAGGAGATATGATAGAAACATTTAAATACGTAAAGGGAATCCACAAGGTAGAGGAAGGGAGTATATTTAAAAGGAAACAAAGTAGCAAAACAAGAGGACATAGTCTTAGATTAGAGGGGCAAAGGTTTAAAAGTAACATCAGGAAGCATTATTTTACTGAGAGGGTGGTGGATACATGGAACAGCCTTCCAGTTGAAGTGGTAGAGGCCAAAACAGTAATTGAATTTAAGCAGGCATGGGATAGGCATAAGGCTATCCTAAACAAAAGATAAATCCAGGTAAAGTATCCATGTAATTGGGCAGACTAGATGCGCCAAAAGGTTCTTATCTGCCAACATTTTTCTATGTTTCTATGTTTCTAACAGATCGTGTCCTCAGAACAAGCAGGGTCATTAACAAGTATACAAACTGATTCGGTAAGCTAGCGATGCGGGAATAAAGGCTGAGACACACTGAGCATGTAGCGACTCACAGCGTAGCGAAGCGAAGAAAAGCAAACATTTTGCAGGCTTGACTTCACTTCTCTCCGGCGCCTCGCAGCGTGTCTCCAACTCTACACTGCATTATGTTTGCTTCTCACCGCACTGGATAGGAATCCACTAACTAAATTAAAATGTACACACAAAACCATTTTATTTTCACAAAGCACATGTTATATAGGCAAAAAAAGTTTCTACTGAATATAATACATCAAAAATTACTGTTAATTTAATAGGAATAGTATAAAGATATAAAAAAAAAGGTAACCCCTGATCATATATATTATAGGGACACGGAGAGCTGTGTATAGAGTAGGGATGCATTGATACCACACACAGACATATACGTATATATCAACACGCAGACCTATATATACGTAAATATCAACACGCAGATATATATATATATATATATATATACACCCACCCACAGACCTCAGACCATATATACACATACGCACATGGGGGGGTGGCATGTGGACAATCTCAACTAAACGCGCCCCCTCCCCATTTTGCTGATCCCTCCAGAAGAAATGTTGAACCGACAGCAGAGCATATATACAGTGGCAAGAAAAAGTATGTGAACCCTTTGGGATTACGTGGAGTTTTGCATGAATTGGTCATAAAATGTGCTCTGATCTTCATCTAAGTCACAACAATTTGAAAAACACAGTCTGCTTCAAATAATACAACACAAACATTATATGTTTTCATGTTTTTATTGAACAGAACATGTAAACATTCACAGTGCAGGGTGGAAAAAGTATGTGAACCTTTGGACTTAATAACTGGTTGACCCTCCTTTGGCAGCAATAACCTCAACCAAATGTTTCCTGTAGTTGCAGATCAGACCTGCACAACGATCTGGAGTAATTTTGGGCCACTCCTCTTCACAAACCTGTTTCAGTGTAGCAATATTCTTGGGATGTCTGGTGTGAATCGCTCTCTTAAGGTCATGCCACAGCATTTCAATCGGGTTGAGGTCAGGACGCTGACTGGGCCACTCCCGAAGGCGTATTTTCTTTCTTTTGTTGAATTACTTGTATGCTTTGGGTCATTGTCCTGTTGCATCACCCATCCACTGCGGTGCTGTGCCTTTTTTTCTCCACACATAGTGTTGTTTGTTTTTTCCAAACAACTCAATTTTGGTTTCATCTGTCCACAGAATATTTTGCCAGTAGTGCTGTGGAACATCCAGGTGCTCTTTTGCAAACTTCAAACGTGCTGCAATATTCTTTTTGGACAGCAATGGCTTCCTCCGTGGTGTCCTCCCATGTACTCCATTCTTGTTTAATGTTTTCCTCATTGTAGATGTTTCAACAAAAATGTTAGCATGTGCCAGAGATTTCTGTAAGTCTTTAGCTGACACTCTAGGATTCTTCTTTACCTCATTAAGCATTCTGCGCTGTGCTCTTGCAGTCATCTTTACAGGATGACCACGCCTAGGGAGAGTAGCAACAGTGTCCATTTGTAGACAGTCTGTCTTACCGTGGACACATGAACATCAAGGCTTTTGGAGATACTTTAGTAACCCTTTCCAGCTTCATGCAAGTCAACAATTCTTAATCGTAGGTCTTCTGAGAGCTCTTTTCCGCGAGGCATGGTTCACATCAGGCAGTGCTTCTTGTAACCAGTAAACCCAAAACTGGTGTGTGTTTTTAAAGGGCAGGACAGCTTTCAGCAACACATCCAATAATATCACACTGATTGGACTCAAGGTTGGCTCACTCCTGGCTCCAATTAGCTCTTGGAGAAGTCATTAGGCTAGGGGTTCACATACTTTTCCACCCTGCACGGTGATTGTTTACATGTTAAGTTCAATAAACATATAATGTTTGTGTTGTATTATTTTAAGCAGACTGTGTTTTTCAAATTGCTGTGACTTAGATGAAGATCAGAGCACATTTTATGACAAATTTATGCAAAACTCCACGTAATCCCAAAGGGTTCACATACTTTTTCTTGCCACTGTATATTATTCTCTACTCTATCGGGTTCAACATTTCTTCTGGAGGGATCAGCCAAATGGGGAGGGGGGGGCAATTAGTTGCCAAAATGTGTGTGTAATACAAGTCTGGATATATATATATATAGGAATATTGATATATATCTTATCTATATATATATATATATATCGTACCTGCCCTTACCTTCCCCTATAAATTTGCTAAAAATATACACACAAAAAACCAAACCACTGCCTGAGACCCCACGCAGCCTAAATGCCACCCCCCCCTCTACCTGGCTGAATGTATCTAATATATATAATTAAATACATTCAGCCAGGTAGAGAAAGAAAAAAAAAGGTTTTATTTTATGTTCCCGGAGACATTTAAAAATGTCCTCGGATTTTATTTTTTTTAGAAATGTGTCGCCTTACCTTAGTCTGGTGGTCAATGGGGGCTCCCTGGATCCTGGTTGTGGGGGGGTCTGCCATGGCCACAGGTGCAGTGGCTCCCTCCCTGCGCTGCCTGTCTCTGCCACATGCACCCGGGCGGCTAGCCCGCACAGTCGCAGCTCTGTCACCCGGCGGCCGCATGCTCCTCAAGGGGATCCTTGGGAGGCCCTGGCAGGCTGCCCTCTACAGTGCCTGATTAGAGGGCCGTGTCTGCCTGATGTTTTAGTAACAAGAATGTTTTATCCCATCGGCTTCAATGTTAAAAATATTCCCGTTTTAATTCAATATCTAATAAACCGTTGCTTATAATATTCTGCAGTAAAGAGTCTCTTTATTTCTAGATTTTTTAGTATTTTTTAAGCATTTTTATACTTTTTTCAATTTTTTTTTCCAACTTTTGGCGAACATCCCAAAAAGTTCAAAGTTTGCAGTTCGCGAACTGTCGAACGGCCGATGTTCGATGCGAACTCCGACCAGATCGAACCGAACAGCTCATCCCTACTTAATAGTGAATACACCACTCACTACACTCTGCCTGCAACTGCATCACAGCTGTCTGTAAATCAGAAAATGCCAAATCATTAAATTTTTGTAGCTTTTTAGCTTAAAAATAGAGAAGTGGAAGACTCTTTTGTTAGTTACAACTGAGCTTTGTTTCCTATTGTCACTTCTCTATGTAACCTGATATCAATCCTCTCTGCTACACAGAGCATCAGAAACTCTCACCCCCTACTGTTAATAAATAAAGGGACACTCTTTTCATACTGACCTCTTTATACTTTTCCCCAAGCTCCCCTGATGTGACAGAAAATGCTAGGCGTTGAAGATGGGTTTCCTCCACCCCACCCAGCGTCACCAGCAGCTGGGATTTTTGAGTTTCCCGGCTGCCGGTCACCAGATCGGTCACTAGTGATGCCACACACAGAGAGCGGTTGACGTCACCCTCTGAGACCAATCGCTGTATCGAGTGTTCCCAGAGAGGCAGCGACGGATCAGATCTATGCAAGCACGTGCCGCTCCGATCCATCGCTCTGCGCAGGCGCAACGGAACCTGTATATGTAAAGTGTGCGAGTCCTGCAGCACTGCGCAATTTGCGGTTCTTATGCTATTCAAGATACATAGGAGCACAAATTGTGCAGAAAAGCTTCAGGGACTTCTGGGTTCAGGAGTCCCTGAGCCGAAGAGGAGGAGCTGCGTGAAACGAGGGTGAAAAGGAGAGTAAAATAACCATAAAAAAATAAAAAGTAATCGGACAGAGGCTGTCAGCAGGATATGCCCAAATAAGGGCAAAAAAAAAAAGGAACTGTATTTTTCAATAAAATATCCCTTTTTCAATGATCTCTTCAAACCCCGTGGAATGTCCCTTTAATTGTGTTTTTATCCATTTGATGGGTGGCGTTTCTGGGCAGACCCTCGGCCAGTGCTCGGTGGTCTTTCTGGGCGGATTCACTTTGCATCGCCTGTGGGGTCTGATAATCTCTGGCTCTGGTATTTACGCGCGGAGTTATGACCCTTGATATAACCCCAGTAAAAGTGTTAGTAATGAGTAACCAGAATATTTTCTATATTATTATTCCTTGTACGTGACCGCAGCTGCAGCGCGCTGTGCCTGGGTAATTCAGAAGTTAGTCAGCTCCGCAGCTCACCATGAAACAGCAACATGTTTATCTACAATACGGGAAACTATGACTTTCTAGGACTGAGTGTGTGGCCTGCGTGAAAGGTTATGGATGGGAAATTTCTGCATCGAGTGATGAGTCACAGCCCATTCGCTCTCACAAAATCGGATTTATCATCACCTGAGAACCTAATGAGGTTTATTTATGCATCACGTCACTCTGTATAATGTATCATCTCATTATATGTATCATGTTATTCTATATTATGAAAAATCTCACTATATGTATCATGTTATTCTATATTATGTATAATCTCACTATATGTATAATGTTATTCTATATTATGTATCATCTCATTATTAGGGATGAACACGAACCGAACTCATTGCAAGTCAATGGGACTCGAAAGTTCAATTTTTAGAGTGCCCTCCAAGAGGGCATATATGCTAGATATTTGCCATAAAAGGTGTATGGGGGTCCGGGTAGTGCCCTGGGGGACAGGAAACAATGACAAAAAGTTTTTAAAAAAAAGTTTTAAAAGGAACAGTGAATTTTCCATGAAATAAAGGATAAGAATAAAAACGAAAAATTGTTTAATCTAGATAACACAGTTGAATCAGAGTTTTGCATATCTCCAAGTTTTATAACAGAGTTGAATCAGAGTTCTGTATATCTTTAATCTATATATCACTCACCATGTCAGAAAGACCAAAAAGGACAGGCAGACGCTCCCAGACACAGATAAGAGGGCAAGCAGCCTCGTGTCGGAAGGCTGTGCCTCTGGTCGTCGTGGACATGGTGCATCCTCTGCAGGGGCAAGCTTGTCCTTGTTTCTAACTGGTGCTGGCCATCTTAAGCAGCAGCAACATACAGAGGATTTGCAGGATTGGCTAACCAGGCTATCCTCATCCTCCGAGTCCTCTGCCAGCAAGACTTGTAGTGGTTTACAGTCCACCTCAGCTGCCAAAACATCTAATTCAGCCTCCATGTCTAATTCAGCCTCCAGTGACAGTGACTTGCTGATTGAGGATGCGCAGCAACTCCAGTGCTCTGATTCAAACTCTGAGGTTGAGGAAGGGAGTAAAATCAGCCTAGGAGGGGATGCCAGTGACACCCAAATAACTGGCACTCATGTTCCCCCAGCAGCTGCAGCATATTGCGAGGTTGGATCCAGTGACGAGGAGATAGGTGATGACGATGATGAGGTCACTGACTCCACCTGGGTGCCTGATCGAACAGAGGAGTCAAGGGAGGAGGAGGAGGCACAACAAAAACAAGGCAGAACGTCCTCTACGAGCAACCGTAGCCAGTCCAAGGCATCAGAAGTCACAGCTGTTCAGGTGCAGAGCACTGATGTCTCAAAGCACATGTACAGGAAGTCTGCTGTCTGGGAGTTCTTTAAGAAATGTGCAGCAGACTGCACCTTTGCTATTTGTAATCTATGTCAGATGAGGATCAAGCGTGGGAAAGACATCAAACGCTTGGGTACCACGTGCTTAAGGTGACATGACCACCTGCCACGCATCCCGTTGGCACAACACTTTGCATAGGTCCTCCTCATCTGTCTCTACCCCCACTATATGTCCTGCCATGTCAATGCCTACAACCTACACTGACAGGGATGATGCTACAGTAATGGGTGTACCAGGTCCTTCCTCAGAATGTGACAGCATCCCATCAGCTGAAGATTTACGCAGTCAGATTACGTTGCCCCAGCTGCTGCAGCGTAAGAAAAAATATAGTCCCAACCATCCCCAAACACAGCGGCTAAATGCCAGATTAGCAAAATTACTCGCATTACAACTGCTGCCCTTCCAGCTGGTGGACTCTGCTTCCTTCCGTGAATTTGCTGAATGTGCTGTACCACAGTGGCACGTTCCAAAACACCATTTCTTTTCATGGAAGGCCATTCCAGCACTATACCAGCACGTGGAAGACAATGTTATAGAGTCATTGGGAAAGGCAGTCAGCAGCAAGGTGCATGTGACTTTAGACACGTGGTCTAGCAAGCATGGACAGGGCCGTTACATTTCCTTCACGGCACACTGGGAGGGATCTGCTTGCAGCTGGGAGGGATCCAGGACAGGGGTTCTGTGCTAGAGCTTGTTCATACACCGTGCCTCCAGAAAGCTGCTTGTATGAGGTCTGTCTGCTCCTACACCTTTTCCTCCTCTGTCTCTGGCAAAGTGGCAGTTAAAACGACGTGTGGCAGGGGCTACGCAATGGCTCAAGCAAATGGCGAATTGAATGAGGCATGTAGTGAGTTACGGGCTGCGCAGGCCCATAAGCGCATTATGGGAGGTTTGTACGCCAAGATGGCGGACTGAATGCAGACCCTTTATAATAATAAGGTTAATATTTCCGCATATCATGGTAGGAAATAGTGTATCATGTTAAAAACAGCGTTGATGCGCATGCATTGAGATGGCAGATTACTATGGTTAATTTCTGCATATTATGTTAGGAAATAGCATATCACGGTAGAAAACAACGTTGAAGCGCATGCGTTGAGATGGCGGAGTAATTATTGTTTTTACATGTGGTTTCAATTGTTTTAATGATTTTAACCTGATGTTAATTAATTCATGAATGATTTGTTGGGACATTTTAAACATTATATAAGGGAGCAACAGACACAAGACTCTTGATGCAAGCTGAAGAAGCTCTGTGGTGCAAAACGCGTTCTGGTAATATTATTTTAATTATGTATTAAATTTATTTTATTTTACTGCCGCTTCCTGGTACATATTTCTAAAGAAGGTTTTCGGAATTGGCTTACAAATCTTATGCGCCATCTTGGAGCCAAGTGCGGCTCATGTAAGCTAGGGTCAGACGAACGCATTTTCACGTTGTCTGTGAAAAAGTGCGTTCGAACGAATGGACGCATTTTTTCACGGAGTACGCGATAGCGGTCATACGATGCGCATTTTCATTCGTGATTTTGTACGGTTATCAATAAAACACTTTTTGCGTCTGGACGTTATGTTGGCCGGACATTAGCAGTGTCTGACGTCTCCAATTCACGCACACACGCCTCTAGCGGACGCAGCGCACTCTGTACAACCGTACTAGAGGTTTTACGTTCTCGACAAAATGCGTTCGTTTCCCACTTGCGTTGCGCAGCCGGACTTTTGTGCGACCGTACTTCGTACATTGCCCGTCATTGCCTGGCACTTGCTGCTAGTGCGGCCGTGATTAAGTGCGCCTGCACGCGCGTTCGCACTGCCTCAGTCTGACCCTAGCCTAACATGTGAGTTTGACATTTATACATATCCACTTCCATTACACTTTAACGGTGTTGCACTAGGGGAGTGCTTCAGTATCATTTGTTATTCACTGCAGTGGAATGTCGACTGAAGATAACAAGTATACCGGAGGTCTATGGGCACTTGAACACAACTGAAGACCCATAAACGCAACTCATCCTAGAGCCTAGGTCAGGCTCAGAAATATGTGAGTTGGATAACTGTTTCCTATTCCTTCTACACATCTGAATCTACATTTTGCGCTATTTATGGGCTTTTTCCTCTTTTGTAGAGACGTTTACACACTGTAAAGAGTGGATTCTGGGAGAATTCAGAAGAAGCACTGATGGACATGTATAGTGTTTAATCATATAACGTTGATTGATTATTCTGTATATTCTTAGGTTTTTAGAGGAACCTCCATATATGACGTGTAGCGTATATGATTATCCATTTTTCCTAAAGGCGCTTCACTGTTTCCCTTTTTTAAAAAATGTACGTCTGTCCACCGACACTGTAGACTGGCTGACATTTATAAAAATGAATCAGTCCTGGATCAGCAGCTATCAATCCCCTGATGCTGATGTAACTGAATAGATCGGGGATCTCTTCTGCATTCCCAAAACCTCCACCACTGCACTCTTCCACAATACCACAGAGGGGTTACTTACAGTGTGAAGGCACTTGCTGCCACCAAAGGCACAATATTTGGGCGCACTGCCACTGACGACTATACCAGATTCATATCATTTTAATATTTGACCGCAGGGGCCAACCCTGCACTCTTCCACAATACCACTGAGGGGTTACGGTGTGACGGCACTGTTGCTGACACTAAAGGCCCAATTTTAATGCAGCTATTGTTATTTTCATCTAAAGCCTGCATAAATTTCCCCATAATTTAGCCAAAAAATCACTAAACTTGTTCTGCGTGTCCTAAAATGTCTCCTCTTTTCATACAGGCTGCCGCCCCAAGCAGTTGTTTATGAATAGGTTAAAGGAAAACCATTTACCGTCATTTGAAACGTCATTTTTTTGTTTTTAAATGTTTCTATACATCATACAAATCCACCACTTCACGGGCAGGTTATGGGGACCTCCTAGGCATGATATTTGAAGGAATTTTTCGTATTTATTCTTAACCTTTATTTCATGGAAAACTCACTTTTCCTTTAAAAACATTTTTTTTTTAACTTTTTGTCCTTGTTTCCTGTCCCCCAGGGCACTACCCGGACCCCCATACACCTTTTATGGCAAATATCTAGCATATATGCCCTCTTGGAGGGAACTCTAAAAATCGAACTTTCGGGTCCCATTGACTTACATTGAGTTCGGTTCGTATTCGAACTCGAACTTTTGAAATTGTTCGAGTTCGAATGCGAACCGAACAGGGGGGTGTTCGGCTCATCCGTAGTGTTCGTCATTTTGCCGAAGCACTTATCGGACTTCTGAGAAAACCGCAGAATTGACCTCGGTGAACTCAACCAAACAAGTAAAAAAAAATAAAAGAGGAAGGGCTCTATTACATTCTCTGTGCAATTGCGCTCGCGCAAAGCTAACTTTTTTGCGCGCATCGTCCAGCGTTATCGTGCGAAAATTAATGCGGCATTCCGATCCGAACGTATTTTCTCATCCGTCAAAAAATAATGTTCGTAAAAACGATGTGCAAAACGAAGAGTAATACGCACGCAGTAATGTAGCGCACGTAAATCAGTGTGCGGACTGTTTTTTTCACGGAATTCAGCCAATCAGAATTAAGAACCTTAATTGGCATCAATTTACCTTAATTGACTCACTAACGTTTTTGTTAGTGTCAAAATAAATCTGTGTAAACATGCTGCAGCAATAATAGAAATATGCACGAATTCACAATTTTATTGTTTGGGTATGTGTAGAATGTGTAACTATACCGTACTGTATTTTTTTTTGGTGCTGGTATTTTTTCGTTTCTGTCAGAACGTTCAGATTTGCAGTTACCCCCAGCATTTCAAAGACGTTAAAATTCTGCGCGCAAACGTCGTTTGTAAAAAGAGGTGCATCGACTGAAATACAATCTGCATACCAGCGCACGAACACATTTGCGCTCACAATGTTAAGTATAGGACGCGCACAGTTAATCACGCTCGTGCAAATCCATCCGCGTTAAACGATAACGCACATCGTTTGCACGAACGTTGAAATACGACGTTCTGCGCAAATGGTTTTGCACTCGCGCAAATGCGCATTTGTGCGCGCACGCAAAACAAATGCGCGAAGAATGTAATAGGAGATAAAAATCAATAAAAATCTAGTAAAAATGTGTCTAAATAATAAAAAAGGTACTTTATAAAATGATAAAAATGCCTGTTACAATAAAAAAAAAGGCTTTTAAAAATAATTTAAAAACCAATCAGGGTTATTCAAACTGTACGGTGACATTTCGGGGCCATTCGGCTATTCAGAGAGCAGGCAGTTCGCCAAATTTTGGCGAATTGCCACCGACATACAGTGCCTTTTTGGCAGCAGTGAAATCCCCCATAGAGAAGCAATGGTTAATCTATTCACAGACCACAGACAGCAGAGAAATGTCAGTGAAATGCCCTGATGTTCGGTGGTTTCATTCGGCAGGTTTAATCAGGCGATTCCCATAGGTTTCAATGTTAAAAATATTCCCATTTTTATTAAATATTTATTCAACTGTTTATTCTTTTCATTTGCAGCAAAAAGTTTATTTATTTATTAGGATATTTTAGACATTTTTCAGCAAATTTCTTTTCCCGATATATGTTTTTTTTCCCTCTAACAGACCTTTTTTTTCATTCATAGGACCTTATATATTATTCTCAGGCATTTCCATGCAGTACTTTTTTAAAAAAAACCTTTAAAGTTGCTGGGTTTTTTTACCCTTGTTTGGCGGCTTGTCGGCTTTTTCCAGTGGTTGGCGGGTCGTGTTTTTTTTTTAGATCGAGTCTGCTGTCTTGCGGCGGATCGTCGGATGTATTTGGTGGGTTTTCGGACATTTATTCGGCGTTATTTTGGATGCGTTCGATGGGTTGATTTGCCACACTTCAGGGACCCGGCAGTGAATGCTGAATTCACTGCAGGGTCGGCAAATTGAAATCACCAAAGTACAGCAAACGGGAGAACACCGACACGTCTGACATTTCAGTGCTCTCTGAATAACCCTGAAAATTTCTAAAAAATACAAAAAGGTCTTTTAAAAATAAAAAAATAATCTTTTAAAAATATAAAATACAAAAGGTCTTTTAAAAATAAAAAAATGTCTAAAAATACAAAAAAGTCTTTTAAAAATAATAAAATAATCTTTTAAAAATATAAAATACAAAAGGTCTTTTTAAAAATAAAAAAATGTCTAAAAAGTACAAAAAAGTCTTTTGAAAATATAAAAAATCTTTTTAATAAAAAGTCATCTAAAAAATACAAAAAGATCTTTTTAAAAAAGTCTTTTAGAAATATTAAAAAATGTCATGTAAAAAACACAGGTCTTTTTTTTAAAAAAAGGGTTTTTGCAAAAATTTAAAAGAATAAACGGTTGTTAATAATTTTTTTTTTAAAAAAAAAACCCAGATACTCCATTTATTACATTGTTTAAACCTGTCAAACTGAAACACTGAAAATCAGGTAATTTCTCCTGAATTTCGGTACAGTTCGACGTTCTGTGAATAGAAGACACGATAGTCTTCTACGGAATAATTTTGCTGCCGGCGAAATGCGCCGTATGGCGCTGTCAATTCTTCTGTATTTTGGAAAGTGACAGCTTAGTGAATGGACGAATTGACACGAAATTGTACAGAATGGTGAAATTCACCATTTGGTTTAATTCGAGGCCAATTCGGAGGTTAGTGAATAAGCCCTTCTATATATGTTTTATTATACGGTGATTCGGCTCTGTAGTTACACGGCGTCATCATATCAGCCGCGGCGAGTCACGCTCCATCCCACGGGGTGCTGGCTGTGCAAAATGTTTTTGATTAAGCAGATGTAATTATCTGACATGCGGTTTGATTAGCGCTGTGTGATCTTAATCGGGGGGGATTTGCCCGTCTAACCGGGACTTCCTGCGGCTAATCAGCCTCTGACAGCGCAACAGAAAACCCGCAGAAAAATGCCAATTAATGCAGCGCAGGATGAAAGGAAAAGACGTCGCCGCGAGCAAGATCTGTGCACAGGCTTTACATGAAATCAGCGTGGGGTTGACAAAAAAAGTTACCCCAAATTCTAAAGTATGTCTCCAAAAAAGAGGATTTCCTTGCCAAGTGAGCTAACACTCTGACGGCCGCTTTCTTCGACTTGACACTTCTGTTATATACAGTGGCAAGAAAAAGTATGTGAACCCTTTGGGATTACGTGGAGTTTTGCATGAATTGGTCATAAAATGTGCTCTGATCTTCATCTAAGTCACAACAATTTGAAAAACACAGTCTGCTTAAAATAATACAACACAAACATGATATGTTTTCATGTGTTTATTGAACAGAACATGTAAACATTCACAGTGCAGGGTGGGAAAAGTATGAGAACCTTTGGACTTAATAACTGGTTGATCCTCCTTTGGCAGCAATAACCTGTACTATATAATTAAATATATAGTAAGAAAATAAACACCTTCACTTCCAAGTGATTAATATTGAAAACATTTTTTAAAATAATTTATTTGAAACACCGGATGCAAAGTTAACAAATAATTATAGGGTAAAATAGAAAATTTGTTGAGATTTTTTTGTTCTAAGATAGTTAAAAAAATTTAATAATATAAATTTGCTCTTTTTTTAATGTTTCATGTATTGGTTTATCCTTTACAGAAATATCACTGGGATGAAAGGTTCTAAACTCTAGATGATGTCTTAAGGGGATATTAAGAGAGCACCGAAATGTTGCTCTCTCGTTCCGCGCGCTTCCTTGCACTTTGGGGAATCAAAGTTCCCCACCCTGCGGTGTATTCAGCATTCACCGCAGGGTCCCCGGAATGCAGGGAAAACCCGCCGCAAACCAAACGAACACCTGCCGAAAACCCACCGAAAACTTGCTGAAAAAGTCCCGAAAAATCTATAAATAAGGAGACTTTTTGCTGCAGAATAAAATAGTAAACGGTTTATTATATATTGAATAAAAATTGAAATATTTTTAACATTGAAGCCTATGGAATTCGCCTGAATAAACCTGTCGAATGAAACCACCGAACATCAGGGTATTTCACTGACATTTCTCTGCTGTTCATTGTGAATAGATTAACCATTGTTTCTCTATGGGGATTTCACTGCCGTCAAACAGGCACCATACGTGCAGGCAATTCGCCAAAATTTGGTGAACTGCCTGCTCTCTGAATAGCCAAATGGCCACGAGATATCACCGTATGCTGAATTTTGGCGTCTGGTTACATTTCTGTATGTGTTGCATAATGCCTGTGTATGACAATTACAGCAACACCTTGTATCTGTACGTGCTGCATAATGCCTGTGTATGGCAATTACAGCAACACCTTGTATCTGTACGTGCTGCATAATGCCTGTGTATGGCAATTACAGCAACACCTTGTATCTGCTTGTGCTGCATAATTCCTGTGTATGGCAATTACAGCAACACTTTGAATCTGTATGTGCTGCATAATGCCTGTGTATGGCAATTACAGCAACACCTTGTATCTGTATGTGCTGCA
>CM019064.1:453235737-453398197 GCA_009667805.1 Leptobrachium leishanense
GTTACTGAGAGGGTGGTGGATACATGGAACAGCCTTCCAGTAGAAGTGGTAGAGGCCAAAACAGTAATTGAATTTAAGCAGGCATGGGATAGGCATAAGGCTATCCTAAACAAAAGATAAATCCAGGTAAAGTATCCATGTAATTGGGCGACTAGATGGGCCGAAAGGTTCTTATCTGCCAACATTTTCTATGTTTCTATGTAAGTTACAATTTATTTATTTATAAAGTATTTTCAGGAAGGATACATTGTTACAATCTGTTTATAGCATCTTCACAGACACATCAGAAACCTTTGTATCCCCGACTGATGTAATGTATCTAAGAGTTTAAACTTAACCAAGAACCCCCCCCCCCCCCGGTGCTGGTCTGCTGCCTGGACGGCGGTGTCCCATGCCTGGGTTCAGAGGTCACCAGGTGCAAACGAACAGGATTCAGAGTGTAGAATGCAGATTCTCTATATGTCACCTTGTGTTGTGCAGACAGGCGAGCGCTCTGTGTGTGAACCTTTAGCTGGGCTGCTGTTATTGTCCACACGTAGCCGGGGGCATCTTTTTCTTATGTAAATCTTTTATTTCAGGCATCCCAACCTGATGAATTGACCATCGAGGAACATGAGATGCTTGAAGTCATTGAAGATGGTGACATGGAGGACTGGGTTAAGGTAAGACCATTGTTCGGTCTTTAGAAGTTCCATCCTGATGGGTAAAGGGACACTCTCCCCCCTTTAATGATTGTGCAGGTATTGCTGACGCCGTATGCACAATTATTATTATTAGTCAAAATGTGTTTTTTCTGGCTCCTCTCCCGGCTTCCAGAGAGCAGTAGCTCCTGGAGCCCATGCGCCGCTCACATGTGATGATCCAGTAACGGCCTTTTTAAAAGGTCAGTGCTGCACACACACCACACAACACACACACACCACACGACACACACACCACACACACACACACCACACGCTCACTCTAGCTAACTTGGATGACCTAATCAAGTGCTGACCTCTTTGGTTCCCAAAGGTCCTGGCAGGTGGGGAAATTCCAGACAAGCTTATCTTGGATCTGTAAATTCCCCTGAGCCAGTCATCAGGTACCCAGGCTCCTGTAATTTGCCCCTTAATACCCAGGCTCCTGCAATTTGCCCCTTAATATCCAGGCTCCTGTAATTTGCCCCTTAATATCCAGGCTCCTGTAATTTGCCCCTTAATATCCAGGCTCCTGTAATTTGCCCCTTAATATCCAGGCTCCTGTAATTTGCCCCTTAATATCCAGGCTCCTGCAATTTGCTCCTTAATACCCAGGCTCCCGCAGTTTGCTCCTTAATACCCAGGCTACCGCAGTTTGCTCCTTAATACCCAGGCTCCTGCGATTTGCTCCTTAATACCCAGGCTCCTGCAATTTGCCCCTTAATACCCAGGCTCCCGCAGTTTGCTCCTTAATACCCAGGCTCCTACAATTTGCCCCTTAATACCCAGGCTCCTGCAATTTGCCCCTTAATACCCAGGCTCCTGCAATTTGCCCCTTAATATCCAGGCTCCTGCAATTTGCTCATTAATACCCAGGCTCCCACAATTTGCCCCTTAAAATACCCAGGCTCCCGCAGTTTGCCCCTTAAAATACCCAGGCTCCTGCAGTTTGCCCCTTAATATCCAGACTCCTGCAATTTGCCCCTTAAAATACCCAGGCTCCTGCAGTTTGCCCCTTAAAATACCCAGGCTCCCGCAGTTTGCCCCTTAAAATACCCAGGCTCCTGCAGTTTGCCCCTTAATATCCAGGCTCCTGCAATTTGCCCCTTAAAATACCCAGGCTCCTGCAGTTTGCCCCTTAAAATACCCAGGCTCCCACAGTTTGCCCCTTAAAATACCCAGGCTCCTGCAGTTTGCCCCTTAAAATACCCAGGCTACCGCAGTTTGCCCCTTAAAATACCCAGGCTCCCGCAGTTTGCCCCTTAATACCCAGGCTCCTGCAATTTGCCCCTTAAAATACCCAGGCTCCCGCAGTTTCCCCCCTTAAAATACCCAGGCTCCCGCAGTTTGCCCCTTAAAATACCCAGGCTCCTGCAGTTTGCCCCTTAATATCCAGGCTCCTGCAATTTGCCCCTTAAAATACCCAGGCTCCCGCAGTTTGCCCCTTAAAATACCCAGGCTCCCGCAGTTTGCCCCTTAAAATACCCAGGCTCTGCAGTTTGCCCCTTAAAATACCCAGGCTCCTGCAGTTTGCCCCTTAATATCCAGGCTCCTGCAATTTGCCCCTTAAAATACCCAGGCTCCCGCAGTTTGCCCCTTAAAATACCCAGGCTCCCGCAGTTTGCCCCTTAAAATACCCAGGCTCTGCAGTTTGCCCCTTAAAATACCCAGGCTCCTTCAATTTGTCCCTTAAAATACCCAGGCTCCTGTATGCACCAGGCTCCTGCAACTTGCCCCTTAAAATACCCAGGCTTCAGTCTCCTGCATTTTGACAGCCAGTCCACAAATGAAGCTGGAGCTTCACAAAATGTGACGCTGCACTGCGAAGCTTCTCCTGACGCTCTTTAGGTTTAACGTTTGTGACGTGCCGATGTTTGTCCAAGTTGCAGCTGCTGTTGCAACTCCGAAAAGCACAGGCACGTCACAAAGATTAAATGCAAAGCGTGTGAGGAGAAGCTTCGCGGTGCAGCCGCTCCTGCCACTACTGACATCGAACCTTTTGATAAACGCCAGCGTTTTTTGCTTTTGCAATAACAGCGCTTATCTCCGGAGTTTGCAACTTCGACAAACGCCAGAGTTACTTGAATAAACGACCCCTTATTCTTATTTTTAGGAAAAATTTTAAAAAATAACTTTTGAATATTAACCCTTTACTCCATTTGCTTCTTTTGGGACATATTTAATCTTTATCCTCATTTCAGGCAAGAAATAAATCCGGGCACGTGGGTTATGTCCCTGAGAAATATCTACAGTTCCCAACGTCGAACAGCCTCCTGAGCATGCTGCAGTCACTGGCCGCCCTGGACAGCCGCTCCCATACTTCAAGCAACTCCAACGACGCCGAGACGGTCTCGGGGAGCATGAACGGGGATGCCAATGGTCAGTGTATAGCACTCTATTTGTATTCTTCGTTTCTGGTTTGCTTATCTCCATCCCTCAGCAGATATTAAAAAGCCGACGTCGCGCCTCGGAACGTGTGGCTTGTGTCGTTATCGCAGCTTTTTTATTTATGTCTTAACATGTATTTTTCACAACCTGATTGTGATTCTCACTTGCAATCAGTATCGCTAGGGGAGAAAAAAAATGGCGGCCGCCAAAACCTGGTGTTTTGCGTCGGGACACGGGGATCAAAGCACAATATCTAGGAATCTGCATCAATCCGCTGCATGCTCTTTGGATTAGGCAATGTAGACACACGCAGTCGTTTTGCAACTGGAGCAATAGCAGACATTTAACACGAGGCTGCTAGTATTCATATAAATGCAGGTATTTGCCCTTTAACCCCTGCACTGCCAAGCGATTTCCCAAAACAAACACCATCAGGAACCAGCAGTTTTTTTGGGAAAATAATGTACTGGCCAAAAGCCGAGAACTGCAGCTTGTGGCTCCATGTCGGCAGGGAAAAGTCCGATAGATCAGGACATTTGAAATCTCTTTATTGCGGGTGGTGACATCACATCTCTGGATTGTTAAACGATCTCATTAATGCGGGTGGTGACATCACATCTCTGGATTGTTAAATGATCTCATTAATGCGGGTGGTGACATCACATCTCTGGATTGTTAAATGATCTCATTAATGCGGGTGGTGACATCACATCTCTGGGTTGTTAAATGAAGCGAGCGTTGCATTACAAGGAACGTTACCAGGAAGGAAGCGTGCAGGTTGGACAATCTAGGCGTCGCGCCTGGGAATCTTCAGCGTGTGTTCATGCAAGTGCAACGCATCGTACGCCTGGAGGTCTCCTGATCATCTCCTTGTTGTGACGTTTTATGTTTGCTTTTTGTTTCTGCAGTTTGTTTCGTGAAAGCACTTTATGATTACGACGGCCAAACGGAGGACGAGCTGTCATTCCCAGAAGGGGCAATCATCCGCATCCTCAACAAGGAGAACCAGGACGACGACGGCTTCTGGGAGGGAGAATTCAACGGCCGCGTCGGGGTTTTTCCATCCGTGTTAGTGGAGGAGCTTGCCGGATCTGAAAACGGGGACTCTCAGTGGGCAGGAGACGCTCAGGTACGCTCAGGACGACCTGCAGCAAAGCGTGACCTGCTCATCATCCTGCGTGCGGGATACAATGGTCTTCACACATTGTGTTGTTTGGTCTGTGTTTAAGTGTGTCTGTGAAAGACAGAAAATTTGATTTAGTTTTACACCCCTCAACATCAGCCTTTCTCTACGAAAGTGGCCGTCCACCATCCATCCCTCATTATTTGCTCCCATACCGTTTCTTTCCCACTCTATTTACCTCTTTGCTCTGACCCCATGTTACCGTCCTACACCAGCACCATGCTGTTTGCTTTCAATGTTACCCTCCTGAATTAGGGGTGAGGAAGGAGGAGGTTACGTTTTGATAAGCTTAGTCGCTGTACATGCTTCTCGCATTCCTTGGCCACCTTGCACGTTATCTGTATTTTCCTATCCCGGCATGAGGTTCTCTCAAAGGCCAGTCCCGCTACCAGGTTACTTGGCCGTCCAAATTTTAAAAGGGCCCATATCGATAAAATCTAACTTTTATTTCAAAATCTTTTCAAATAATTTATATCCACAAATTATCCTCATCAGCAATATGTAACATAACCAGAGACCTAATGAAATAAACATCTCCTAAAGCAAATCCATATATTCAAATCAATATCCTTATATTTACACATGCAGAGACCAGGTACCAAATGATTCTGCTTCTCGTCTGTCTCCGGGTAACACTTGATGTTTATTTCATTAGGTCTCCATACTAACTGCATCTTGTTGTTTTTTTCTGGTTATGTTGCATATTGTTGATGAGGATAATTTGTGGATATAAATTATGTTTATTGATTTTGAAATAAAAGATATTTTATTATCTATATGCGTGTGCATCCCTAATTGGTGCCTTTAAAGTATATTGTTGCAGGCTAATGGGATTTAAAGTATATTGTTGCAGGCTGATGGGGTTTAAAGTTAGGGATGCACCGAAATGAAAATTTCTGGCTGATACCGAAACTGAAAATTTGGGATCGGTTCGGCCGAAAATCAGACATGAGAACCTGGGCCTGGAGGCCGGGGACTCGCCTGAGCCTGAAGGCCGGCCGAGCAGCCTGCGGCAGCCGGAAGGCTGTCACCGCTGGAGCTCAGGACCAAAGTAGGAGGATGTAGGGGAGTATGGTGCCTACACCTAGTCCCCTACATCCTCCTACTTCGGCCCTGAGCTCCAGCGGTGACCATCCTCTGGCTGTCGCAGGCTGCTCGGCCGTCCTGCAGGCTCAGGCGAGCACCCAGCTCGAGGACGGCCGAGCAGCCTGCAACAGCCAGAGGACAGTCACCGCTGGAGCTCAGGGCCGAAGTAGGAGGATGTTGCCTACACATACTCGCCTACATCGGCCCCCGAGCTCCTCCAGCGATGGCAGTCCTGCATCCAGTGCCCGCTCTCTGTGCCGGGTCGGTCGCCGGTATGACGTCACGAAAGCCTTTGGCCCAGGGTCAAAGGCTTCCGTGACATCATACCGGCGACCAACGGAGAGAGGACACTGGATGCAGGACTGCCATCGCTGGAGGAGTTCCGGGCCGATGTATGTGAGTATGTGTGCAACCGGTGGAGGACTCGAGGCTGATGTAGGTGAGTATGTGCTCTCCAAACCCCCCCTGCTTGTTCGGCCGGCATCCAGGCTCAGGTGATCCCCCAGCTTGGCCTGAGCCTAGAGGCCCAGCCGAGCCAGGGACTCACCTGAGCCTGGAGGACGGACGATCAGGCAACTTGGCCAGCCTCCAAGCTCAGGTGAGCCCCAGGCTCGGCTGGGCCTCTAAGACCAGGCCAAGCCGGGGGCTCGTCTGAGCTTGGAAGACGGCCGAGGAGGCAGCTCAGACCTTTTTCAGACGATAATTATCGGTGACCGAAATTTCGGTGCATCCCTATTTAAAGTATATTGTTGCAGGCTGATCTTGTTTAAAGTATATTGTTGCAGACTGATAGGGTTTAAAGTATATCGTTGCAGGTTGATAGGTTTTAAGTATATTGTTGCAGGCTGATAGGTCTAGTCTGTGATTGGTGATTGCACCCCCTGCTTATTTATTTATTGCTGTTATGGGGAGTGCAACACAATTATTTGTACGTCCGAGTCCTAATAGCCAGAGCTCCTTGCTCAGAGCACGAGGAAACCAGACACAATTACTTTATTTAATAAAGTGCACAAAGCATTACACGTTATTTAATTTCGAAGACCACGTGCAGATCCTGGTGATTATATATGACAGTTTGCCAGAGTTATATATGACAGATTAAATCACTTGTGGTAAGGAACGTTTTTGCTCCTAGGAATGGACTGAGCAGTAGAAGTGTTTATGGACCTTTCCAAACGAATTCACATCATAACGAACCACGTATCTGTCGTCAAGTGACTCGCTGGTTTTCAGGGGGTCTCGTGCTCGATTCCCTTCACTTTTCCAGTCCTCTTCTGGCAGTACCTGGTCTCCAGGATGTGGATAATTCCCTGTATCACCAGCTAAGAATCTGATCATTATTATTTATGGCAACAACATGTTCTGTGGCGATGTCTGATAGGTAAAGTCAGACATGAAAGTAATTTTATCTTTTCTAGACTGACTTACAGACGAGAGGTGAAGCGTCTCCCGGAACTCGCTGCCTGAGAGGACGGAGACGGTGTTATTTGTTTGAATCTAGTTTTTATTTGTGAAGATTAATGCTATTCATGTTCTTTTTCAGGTGTCTCCATTGCCTAAGCCACAGACTACTCTCCCACCGCTGCCCCTTTATGACCAGCCTCCTTCCAGCCCAGTGTTCAGTCCGGACAAGAGGAGCTCCCAGTTCTTCCCCCGATCTCCGTCTGTGAATGGTAAACCACCGCTCTCCGTGTCACCGCTCTCCGTGTCACCGCTCTCCGTGTCACCGCTCACCGTGTCCTATCTTATCACAGGAATCCTAATTATAAGCTGTTTGTCACCATTTTTTTGTTGCTTGGTGTGTTGTCCTTCATCATCCTGCACCAAGCAGTGGTCCCTCACTCAGGATGCACATCTGACAACATTTGTTCCTTTCCTTGTTAAGGTCTTGCACTGTATTACCTGTGTAGGTATTCTAACATTATATATATATATATATATATATACACACCCCCCTTTTGGGGAGGTTAAAATACAGAACAAAGAAGGGTTACAGAGGCTACAGTTTTAGCAGTGTGACGCTGTTGCGCAGTGTGAAGCTGTTGCGCAGTGTGAAGCTGTTGCGCAGTGTGAAGCTGTTGCGCGGTGCAGTGTGAAGCTGTTGCGCAGCGCAATGTGACATTGTTGCTGATGCAGCTCTCCTGTCTCCGGGCTTTAATTGCGTAATTATTCAGGCGTCCATTCAGAGGCGTGGGGAGTATTCATGGTTAGTGCTGCTCTCATTAGCGATTTGATATTTTTTTCTTCTAGATAATGGAATCAGTTCTGAATCCCCCGGGACCTCCCAGCCTCCTCGGATCCCCCCAGAGACATTTCAAGGCAAGCTGCGACCTGTAAGTATTTACTCCCACGTCTCACATCCACACGTTACTTGTTTAGTTAAATTAAAGGGACACTCTACTCAAAAATTATTTTTTTGTAACTGTAATACTTACCCTAAAATCCTCTTCTTTCCAGCGGCGTCTTTTTTTTATTTTTTATACTCACCTCCCTCCTCTTCTGCTCCCGTCCTTCTTCATGCTTCTTGGCTTCTGGCTTACGTGAGAAGCGCGCATGCGCGCCTCTCACATAAGCCAGCCAATCAGCAGGCTTCCTCCCGGCTCCCTCTGAGGATTAGTGTTGCGCGCAAGAGGATGCGTGCAACACTAACCCTCAGAGGGAGCCGCCAGCTTCTGCGGTGAGTTGGAGATGTCATCGCGCTGAAAGCGCGATGACGTCTCCTACTCAGCAAAAGTCGGCAGAAGTGGGAAATATGATTCCCGCTCTGCTGACTGACAGCTGGGAGGGCGGAGTAAACTCCTCCGCCTCTCTCAGCTGTTTTCAGCTTTTTCAGCTGAACTGCCGAGCGGAGGGAGGGGAGACAGGGCAGGACACTCCGGGCATCATGACCACCTAAAATAGCTTAGGTGGTCATGTTGCCTAGAGTGTCCCTTTAAGTTCATCCGAATGGTCGTGGTGGCTAGAGTTTCCCTCTTCTCACCTCCTCGGCTGTCCCTGGGTGCTGTGACAGACCTTTGAAACGGAGGTGTCACCTCTGCGCTGTATCGCCTTCCGGGGGAAAGCCGAACACGGACTTAAATCTTGCGCGCTGGTGCTTTATAAGGCTGAGGCAGGTGGTTGATCCAGAGTTACTTTGTAACGCCTCTTCATGCCGCTACACTGAGAGGCACCTGGTAAACTGCATGTGTGCTCACCACGAGTGTAGCACCCAACTACTTCCTGCAGAGCGAACCTGGCCAACTGGAAGCGTGGCGAGGGAAACTGGTGAAATAAAGCGAGCTGCGCTGATTAATTAAACCCCTCCAGTTTACTTTCTTGTTTGGCAAGTCCCTTTAAAACCAGGGTTCTCCAAACTTTGGGACCTCAATGTTAATGGCCTACAATTCCCAGGAATCTTTTAATGCAATAGATGAGCAGAGAATCATGGGAATTGTAGTTCAACAACCTCCGTGAGGGCCAGAGTTTGGAGATCCCTGCTGTAAATAGTGCTGTGGCTTCAGGGCTGCTCTAGGTGCGTCTCTGTGCCCCGTGAGCTGATA
Organism: Leptobrachium leishanense; assembly: GCA_009667805.1. Classification (NCBI taxonomy): domain Eukaryota; kingdom Metazoa; phylum Chordata; class Amphibia; order Anura; family Megophryidae; genus Leptobrachium; species Leptobrachium leishanense. The sequence goes on from CM019064.1 coordinate 453,244,614, forward strand.
AATGCATTTGTGTCTTGGCGGGGTGTAGATCGGTAGCCCGGCTCTGCGCTGACGCGGTGCACATTCACAGCATTCGCGTTTTATACTGTATTATTCTGCAAACAATGTATCTGTTTCTCTTTTTAAATTGCGACTTAAATTATTCATTTTATATATTTTTTTTTCTCTCTCTTTCAAGGTGCGCGCGGCTCCACCCCCTCCCACGCAGACTCACCGGCGGCCGGTCGAGAAGACAGAAGATGTGGAAATAACGTTGGTTTAACAACGGCCTCCTAATCGTTTCTGCAAAAAAGGCTAAACGACGAGTCGCTTGGTCGAGATCCTTCGGCACCTTCTGCATGTCAAGGTTCCCTGCCAGATCGAAGACTGACTTCCGAAAAGGAAAACCTCCTCTGTGACACGGAGCGTGCATAGGACATTGTGCCTTTTTATTTTTTTTCTCTCCAGCTTTATTCTGTAAACATAAACCCCCTTTAGCACAATTCCTACAGTGATATGTCTAGTAGTTAAAGAACATTATCAATGGATGGAAGAAAATACCCCTTGACCCCAGGGGAGTATGTCCTGTCGGCTCCTCGGAGGCAGGAATGATATCACAAGAAGCGAACCCGCTACAAGACGTATCGCTGAGCTCAGCACACAGATTGCAGCCATAAGGGAGGCTGTAGGAGGCTCGAGCTCCCGGCTCCTGTGCCGTGTCGGCCTGTAGAGTGTCCTCGCCCGTGCAGCTTAGTCATAGAATAATTCTATCATGTGAGATAGTACAGTATATTACTGTTTGCATAGGAATGTGTAAAGACGGTCAGAGTCCTCCAGTTATCTGCATATTGAACAGAACATATCATCGTGACCCGTCACTGGAAGGATTGTGGGTGTTTTGCGGTGCAACGCATTCCACGAGACTTTTTGTCAGGAAATGGGTTACGTCGCCGTTAAGTGGGGGGGGGCTGGCACCTCTCGATAGTCACCGTGCAAGCGAAAAGCATCATAAAAACTTGCCGACGCGTTTCTCGACTCGCCTGCAGTTATACAATATTAACCCGGAATGTTGTGTTTTAAGGATCCTGCGGCTCGTTTGGGGCAGAGCTTCGGTCGGGAAGGCTCTGCGTGGTCCCACCTCGCTCGGACTGACACCGCAGCTCCGGGACTAGACGAAGGAGAAGAGGTTTTTTATTTTAGCTAGCTCTCGTTCTCGCTCGTCTGTTTTTTGTGTTTTTTTTCTTCCGTTTCTGTGGAGCATCGTAAGGTGCTGCTCGACTGAATGTACAGCAGGATAATCCGTGCACAGATGAGAGCGTCCAGGAGCCCCCCCTCTCTCGGGGCGAACGTCGGAGGATCTCCTGGCGGCCGCGCATGGACATCTATATTCTGTCTATAGGAACTTTTCTGGCCATAATATCGTTTTGTTTTCTCGTTCGATGAATGTGTCAAGATCTTCACATCCGGTAGCTGCCCCGGCGCGTTCTGCTGGCTTTCAATACAGAGTCCTCTCCATTTTCAAGGTGCAGCATGGTGGCACGGCTATCCTCCGCATCATCTACTCTGCCCGCCTAGGTGTTACAAACAGATGTAGATCATTGAACTAGAAGCTTTTTCTTTGTGACTCGCGATGTACAGTTGCTCGCTCACCTTTTCCATGTGTCGTCCATAGGTAGGATATTCTTTCAATGTTCCTTCAGGACCCCTTTCCGTGTTTATATCTCCTGTTTGTCATTTCAGGGAAGGTAATGGCAACCAAGAAGCTCAGACTCCAGGAAATACCACCTCGAGGTTGCTCGTGGATCTTCTGAGTGACCTGTGCTTGTTTTATGCCAAAGCGACTCTAGGGCGAGCTTGTAACAGTAACGCCATCGGAACGGTTGCTTCGCGTTTACGACTTTGCCCCCAGGCTTGCTCTTTCTGCAGCAAACCCTCGCTGCGTCACAGGTTACAATTCACATATGGAAGCCGCTGGTCAGAAATCTGCATAGAAGTAGAATAAACTTGACAAACCCGCAAAAAGCCGCATCTGCATATTAAACACGAGCTGTAAATTGAATTATGCTACTGACTGTAAGAAACATACAGTGTCTCGAGGATCGGTCCGACTTGCTGTTTTCAATGTCATGATGTCATATTTTTGTTATGTCATAGCTGGGGGTCCCTCCCCTCCACCCCTGTTTGTTTGTTTTTCTCTCTCCTGAATAATTCCGAGATTTTCCTAATGTAGTGTAGGAAAGTCGAGATTTTAATAAAAACTCAGAGGTGAGTATTTGCATTCTCTTCCTTTAATGCCATCCACAGCAGCGAAGATCTTAACACATTAAAACAGAAAAAACATGTATAACATAGGGCCCACTCCCACAGTCTCATCCTCCAATCCCATCCATCCTTCTTGGATAACATCGTTGCGAGGCAGCCCAATCCCCTTCTTTCTTTGCAGAGAAGTCAGCAGGGCAGGAGAAACTGTAACGTCGGGAGAATCTGAAAACCACTCCAACGGGAGCATCACAACAGGAGAGAAGGAAATCGTGAAGGAGATAGTCAACTCAACGAGTAGGATAGTGCGCTGAAAAGGAGAAAAGACGTGAACGTGGAATTAAAAGACGAACTTGCAACTGCATGAAAATCGGATTAAAATCACACAAGCGATTGACAGCGCCACCTCTCAAATAAGATCGAGGACAGAAACGCGATAAATAAGAACCGCCTGAGCGTAAGCGCAAAGGCTCGGCGAGAGTGAAGATACTTTATTAAACACAGAAACAATTAATCACAGTACGGAGGGCAACCAATTTCACGGGCGGGAAATACTCGCCTCTGAGCTTTTGATTAAAATCTCGACTTTCCTGCACTACAATTCTTTTTGTTTGTTTTTACTCCTCATAGTTTCCCCCTCTTTTAGTGAAAGGTTGTAGCGGCTGCGTAAGAGTGTATGAAGCCTTTTTTTGGCACTCGCCAGCTGTTGGTTGAGGCTCCGGCCTGTGGGTTTACCCACGTGTAAAGGAGGAGCCCGGGTGTATACGGTTGAACGTTGTTCAAATGCTTAATTTGTATCTTCTTTGAAGATTCCCCCGATCCCGCAAACGCTTTCCTGACGTGTTGTCTGCCTGATCTGCTCTGAACCTACCTGTGCGTTGTATACCCACGCGTTCATCAGCTCCCTAAAGAAGAAAAAAAAAAGCACCGTTTAACCCCTCTCTTGCCATTCAGTCTATGACAGATCTCAAGGACAGGGTTAAATGGATTCTTTTCTTTTTGGGCCAGGTTTTGTTTTTGGTTTTTTTTCCCCTCTCCTTCATCCATTATCCAGTTTCAAGCAAATCTATATCAAATCTCTAGTTTATATTTAAAAAATAAAAATATTTTCTGTAAGAGCTGCTAATTTTATTTAACAGAAAGTTGTAAAAAAAACAAAAAAAAAAGGAAGAAAAAAAAAAGCCTCTTTTTAACGTCATAATATCATACATTAATCCATTTATCACCGTGTACAGCGTCAAAACACGCAGCGGAGATGCCAGGATCTTCTTTGTATTGGCTGTAAAAAGTTTGTATTTATTATGTATAAAATGTTGAATAATAATAAAAAAAGTGGAATATACATCGGCGTTTTGTTCGCCCCTGGCAGATGCACTGGGTTTTGTCTTGCGTTGTATCGATGTGTCCACAGATCTGTACCTTCAATCCAGGCGCCGGTCGGGCACACGGTTGACCGTTTGCTAAGTAAATGCCGCCGGTGTTCTTCTGTCGAGAATTGCGTCTCGTCAGATGATGCAGCTGTCGTGCTGCACACGCGCAGAAGTGACGTCACTCCAGATGATCTGGCAACCATCGTCACGACTAACCTCTCAGGCTTCAAAGTACAAGGATCGAGTAAACCTTTGTGTCCTGCACGGAGTATCGAATCACGTGATGTCACTTGTCGATGATGCGTAGGTGTCTCGCCGTCATGAGATAATGGTTTTTCCCTCCAGTTAAATTTTAATGAGGAATATATCCTGTTTCCTCATAAATACATGAAACATTCAATACCTCTGAGAAATCTCTCCACAATAGAAAGCTTTACATATTCGCCGTATCCCCTGGGAGGTTGGCATGTCAATAAATGCATAATTGTCATGCACCAGTGGTGACCTCATACTCAGTAGAACGATTGTTGTTCGAAGCTCCCTCGTGTGTGCAATGTGACAGCCTGAAGGCAAGCAGTGTAATTGCGGTGTTAGGTTATAAATGAATCATGACACAACCACTCTACATCGCTTTGTTTCATTTTCCCTCCGGACGTTCAGTGAACGGCATTTAGACCAGGCATTAACTTGCGTTCAGTGTTCATGTATATAGATTTAAAAAAAAAAAAAAAAATTAAAGCTGTGCCTCCATACTCCTGAGGGGGGTATGAGGAGAAATAAAAGTGTGCACTGGTCTGGGATGATGGTTAGGAGCCGGTGTGAGACTGAATGTTCCCTTAATAATCGATTAGGCACAGTTTTCCTTGACAAGAATCCAAGTGACCTGAGAAATGTCTTACAGGGGCGTTCTGAGCATGTGCAAAACACCCTCAGATGGGACAGTTTAAAAGTAATGTCCATAAATGTCGACATGCTCAGTTGTTAGTGTTGCCTCTTTACACTGTTGTCAGTCAGAGATGGGGGAAACAAACCCAACAGTACAGTTCCGGTACGACCCTAATCCGGAACTCTAAAGTCTGGAAGACTCCGAAAAACAGAATTTACAGAGACGTGCGAGTTTTAGTAACTCCGGATTTGGGGCGTACCCTATGGGTCCTTCGACTCAGGACCATGGCACTTGCTAGGAGCCTCCAGGTATCCTCTGCGTGTGACATGCTACTTAGTCACGTTGATTCTGAGCAGCTTGTCAGCAGAGAAACACTGCACAGCTCTTCCAACGTGTGTACACGGTGGTGGCTCTCCTCCCATGATCGCCTTCCTCTAAAACATTGGATTCTCTTGGATTCTGAAATCCAGGATGATTGTGGTCCTGAGCATACTAGATCAAGGGAGCTCCACTTCTATTTGCTTTGTTGTGCTTCTCAGTGTGTAAAATAAAGTCACCAGGATTGTGTACAGAACATGTAATGGAACTGCCGGAGACCAAGTGGGAAATGCCACAACAGGTCAATGAAATTGAGCAGCCCAAGATCATGTGGGACTTCCAGATCCAAAAGGAGAGGTGAATGCTGACCAGATGTCATTTGTGGTAGACCAGAAACCGTAGATCACCATAGTGGTGGATGTGGCACTGCCCGGTGACTGTAACATTCATAAAGAATATGAGACGGTGAACATGGATGAAGTGAAGAGAACATGGGACATGACGGCAAAAGTGATAGGAGCATTCATAGCTGGGAGAGCGTCTACAGCAGATTCCAGGTGGGATGTCTGAAATCTCTGGCCAAAAAAGTGCAGCGCTAGGAACGGCATAAATACTGAGCAGAACCCTCTGACTCCCAGACCCCTGAAAGAAGATCTGAGGGTATGGAAAATATACCACCCATAGGGGTGAGAAAAATCATTCTGTTTCTTTAAATTGTGATATATATATATATATATATTACACCAGGAGGGCAGCACTCAAAACCTTTATTAAGTGTTTCTCGTGACAAATTGAGACAACAAACCAAGGGGAGAGCACGCCGTTACACAAACTGCACCATCGCAAGACTCCTTAAATTTAAAACCATTCATAGTTTTCACTGGATTTTCCTTTTTTTTTTTTTTTTTTTTTTACACTAATTTCTCCAAAACCTGACTTGGATAATAAATTATGGGAATGTAGTTCACAAAATATGATCATATCCTTCTTAAGCCTGTCTCTGCTTCTATATATCCCATTGCGACTCGTCCTACTATGGGTTGGGATACATTGATGCTGTGACAGGCTTAAAGGGCCACTAGCCCCAAAAAATGTACTTACTGTGTTTATGTGATGTTGCTGATATTTTACATGTGATTTTTTTTTTCTCTTGTATGTTTTTTTAAGAAAATATGTTCCTCTATATGTGTCACTGGGTGCATCCATTGTGTGATATTTTCCTCTATATGTGTCACTGGGCGCATCCATTGTGTGATATTTTCCTCTATATGTGTCACTGGGCGCATCCATTGTGTGATATTTTCCTCTATATGTGTCACTGGGCGCATCCATTGTGTGATATTTTCCTCTGTCACTGGGCGCATCCATTGTGTGATATTTTCCTCTATGTCACTGGGTGCATCCATTGTGTGATATTTTCCTCTCTGTGTCACTGGGTGCATCCATTGTGTGATATTTTCCTCTATGTGTCACTGGGTGCATCCATTGTGTGATATTTTCCTCTATATGTATCACTGGGTGCATCCATTGTGTGATATTTTCCTCTATATGTGTCACTGGGTGCATCCATTGTGTGATATTTTCCTCTATATGTGTCACTGGGTGCATCCATTGTGTGATATTTTCCTCTATATGTGTCACTGGGTGCATCCATTGTGTGATATTTTGTGTTGTAAACTCCCCCACGTTTGGAAACAGGAGATAAAAACCTAACTCTATTTTTCTTTTTCACATGAAATTACTTCAAACTAAGATAAAAACAGCAGCGTGTGTTTTATAATGTGTTTTGTTTGTAATGCGCACGTTATCTAGTTACAGCTTGTGTTCGTGCCTTTAAGCGCGATATGGACACATGAGAATTCTGAAGAAGCCGCACGGGGACTCGATTCTTTCGACTCCGGTTATTCAGGAATAGGTCGACGTTTCAGCCCTCAAGCAGATTTTTCTCCGGATCGAAACGTCGCCTAATCCCCAAATAAATAATAAACCCACCCTGGCTTGCGTGCGCTTCTCCTGTATGGAGCGAGCCTGAAGTGCGCACTGAGAAGCATGAATACATGACGCACGTGTTCTAGATAGGATTCATTCCCTTATTGTACGTCTATTTCTAAATGTCTGGGCTTCCTGCGCCGCCGCGGTGACGCCGCGCTCTGTCTTCCCGCTGGTGGGAGCCGCCTCCACGCTAGGCCCGTGAGATTCCAGATCCTGGGCCCTGTGTTTTGTTTCCACCATTGTCTTAAGAAGAAAAGACAATCTGCACCGCATAGAAGTCACACCTTACCCCCTGACAATATCTAGATCACCCCCACCCTCCCTCCAGCCATGAATGGGCCTTTTCATTGCCAGGAGCCTGAGCGGGCCCATTGTTGGCCAACTTGTCACACAACCCTCTGGCACGCAGGGGGTTAAGGGGATTTTTTTTTTCTCCTTAAACGGTCTGCAAGCCACCTGCTGCAATTAATTTCCCACGGCACGGCTTAATTAGGACAACTTTGGCCTTTTTGTCCCCCCCACCGCTCGTCATTAAAGGGGGTACGGGACATAAATCCACTGACTCGGCCTGTGAGCTCACGCTCTCTGCCGTGACAGGTTATGGAGAACCTTCTGAGATGCATGGCTGACAGAACAGGTTGCCCCGATTTCCTGGTGAAGAAGTTGGACGTACCCTTTTAAAAACCTGGAGGAGCCCCTAAAAAGACACCCACACACCCTGAATATATGGAGGAGCCCCTAAAAAGACACACACACACCCTGAATATATGGAGGAACCCCTAAAAAGACACCCACACACCCTGAATATATGGAGGAGCCCCTAAAAAGACACCCACACACCCTGAATATATGGAGGAGCCCCTAAAAAGACACACACACACCCTGAATATATGGAGGAACCCCTAAAGAGACACCCGCACACCCTGAATATATGGAGGAACCCCCTAAACAAACACCCGCACACCCTGAATATATGGAGGAGCCCCTAAAAAGACACACACACACCCTGAATATATGGAGGAGCCCCTAAAAAGACACCCGCACACCCTGAATATATGGAGGAGTCCCTAAAAAGACACCCGCACACCCTGAATATATGGAGGAACCCCTAAAAATACACCTGCACACCCTGAATATATGGAGGAACCCCTAAAAACACACCCGCACACCCTGAATATATGGAGGAGCCCCTAAAAAGACACCCGCACACCCTGAATATATGGAGGAGCAGCTAAAAAGACACCCACACACCCTGAATATATGGAGGAACAGCTAAAAAGACACCCACACACCCTGAATATATGGAGGAGCAGCTAAAAAGACACCCACACTCCCTAAATTTATGGAGGAGCCCTTAAAATTTGGGGTGGAAGATAGCCCCTGCTTTGTGAGGCTGAAACGGCCTTCTGTTGGGGGAGGGGCATCCAGCTCACATGACCATTTAAAAAAAATCCATTAAGCTGAGTATATTGTCCTTTAATCGCCGGCGTGATGGTGCGGTCTGTTACGAGGTCAGTAAAGAATCATCGCTTACAGATTTAAAGAAAACAAAATCTTTGAAAATCCCCGTTTTCTCCAATTTGAGCGAGTCGGGGGAGGGGGTGACTTCCTGATGGCACAAGCATTTCCCTCTGGGTGTTACAGAAACATCCATTAAGGGCTGACAATTCCAGGAAGAGCGTAAATTCACTCAAAATGCAAGAGGCTGACGTCCATCCATATCTGTACGCACGATAGGACTGGGGTCTGCCCGTACGGCCTACACAGCTTCACCCGTCCGGCTCGGAGATGCCGCTCACTGTGACCGAAGAAGCAATATTACGGGGAGACTTCGACCAGGTCCCACGGGAAGCGGAAGGAGGATGCATTCAGGTTTTCCTGTGTGCGGATCCTGTTGGTAAGTTTGCGTTTTCGATTCTATTATTTTTAGCCGCATTATCTGAGCGAGGCCTGACACTTCCAAATCTCAGCCGTCCTGGTCCGAGATCCGCAATGCCACGGAGCTGTCAATGGGTAAACGTGCGCTGAATGACATCAGACACGTTTTGGTGAAGAGACCTGGCTCATAAAAAGTAACAAACCTGTGATTCGGTATTTCTGTAATATCTGGGTGTGTCACCTTTCGCCAAGATTGTGTCACGCATTCGCCCCGGCATCATATGGATAAGCTCATGCAATGTCACAGCATTTATTCCCGTCCAGAGTGGCATTAATTTGTGGCCAAGATCTTGTGTTGATGATGGGAGAGTCGCGGCGCTGCGTAAAGTCTTCTCCAGCACATTATCCCAAAGATTAACCTCAATGGGGTTAAGGTCTGGACTGTGCGGTGGCCAATCCATGTGTGAAATGATGTGTCATGCTCCCTCAACCACTCTCGCACAATTTGAGCCCAATGAATCCTGGCATTGCCATCTTGGAATATGCCGCTGTGCCATCAGGGGAGGAAAAAACCCATTGATGGAAAAACCTGCTCATTCAGTATATTCAGGGAGTCACATGACCTCATTTTATGCTGAAACATATTAATCACTGCAGTAATTATCCAACGAAAGGCGAGCACCTATTGGCTGAGTTATGCCCAGGTGGTGACTCTCCAAGACTCCAAGTCTCCAAGACTTCAAGAGCCGCTCTGGTCCTGTGGAATGGCTTACCTCGCCTATCAGACATGGCCTTCAAGAAATCTCTCAAAACCCAACTCTTCAATTAGGGTACCACTGCTGCAACTCAACCCTATGCACACCTACCCCCACATCATGACAAATGCCACTTCCATGGCCACCACCATTCCAATCCTGACAACCAATAAAACTCCTCATCTTCCTCCCGACTCCCGGACCTGGAAGTCCCTGAAGCCTTTCTGTACAACTTGTGTAGTGTAGGAGACTCCTATTGCATGCTGCTATGATCTTGCACATTTTGCATACACAAGTTCCGCAGCATATACGCAGAGCGATGGGTCAGAGCTGCACGCGCATGCACAGATCTGATCCATCGCTGCCTCTCGGAGAACGCTCACTACAGCGATTGGTCTCAGAGGGTGACATCAGCCTCTCTCTGTGTGTGACATCACTAGTGACCTGGTGAACAGCAGCTGGGAAATTCAAAATCCCGGCTGTTGGTGACACTGGGTGAGGTGGAGGAAACTCCTCTGCTTCACCTATCGTTTTCACCGGGCTGAGGGGGAGGCAGGTCACTCCTCACATCCTGACCACTTTAAAAGGCTAAAAGTGTTCAGGATGAGTCGAGCGTTCATTTAATAAAAAATAATGATATAGAAAACAAAAAGACAAACACCTGACGCATTTCGCCCGCTGAGCAGGCTTTCTCAAGGGCAACAGCAATGAAATATACAATAAACTAAATGTCATCAACGAATGAATTGTGCATTATAGGACAAAATTGTCAAGCTGAAGGAATACTGGAACTGGTATAAATTTTAAGAAATGCGCATCTTAGGTCAAAATTGTGAAGCGAAGGAGCGCCTGGAGCTTTACATTTTATGAAGTATAATGGCATTTTTGTCGGTCTAAGGCTGGGGTAGACGAGCGTATCGTGCGCCCGTACTGACGTTCCTTCCGGCGTCCATCGCAGCGTTGTGATGCTGCAACGGGGCTGTCCACACGCTGTTGTGCGCGTGACAGCACCCGTGCTGCATCCGTGCAGCAAGCCTCGTCAATGCACAATTACGCGCGTTCGACAGGGCTGCAAAGCGCTATCCTCCATAGGAGAATCGAGCCTTGCAGCGCTGAGCGCACTAACTGCACACAGCGAGGTGGTCAGACAGGCGTCAGAGTGGAAGGAACGTCCACTCTCACGGACGTTCCTTCCGCTCTTACTACCGCTTGTCTGACCCGGCTTAAATTAAGCTGAAGAAAAAACTGAATTTTATTTTAATCTATGAGGATATATATATATATATACAATAAATTTTTTTAGTGTTTTGGTTTTATTTTAAACTCCTTCAATTTACTTCTTGGGTTATTCAGAGAGCACGATATCCGGTGTTCTCTCCTTCGGCGACATCAATTCGCCAACCCTGCCGTGAATTCAGTATTCACCGCAAGGTCACCGAAGTGCGCTGAAAGGATCCACCAAACGCTTCCGATCAAACTAAAGCCAAACGCCACCGATAGACCGCCAAATGCAGCTGACAGCCCGCCAAACAGACTGCCAAATGCCACCGATAGACTGCCAAATGCAGCAGGCGACCTGCCGAACACCACTGAAAAAAGCCGATCAGCTGCCGAACAGGGTTTATAAAAAAAGAAAAAAAAAAACAACATTTAAAAGGTGTTTTAAAAAAAACCTAATGCATGAAAATGTCTGGAAATAATATATAAGGTCCTAGGAATAATAATAAAAAGATCGATTACAGAATAAAAAAATTGTAATAAAAAAGTTTGCCCAAAAAATTGACTTTTTGCTGCAAATTAAAATAATAAACGGTTGAATAAAAAATTTATGGAAACGGGAATATTTTTAACATTGAAACCTATGGGATTCGCCTGATAAAATCTACGGAATGAAACCACCGAACATCTCCCTGCTGTTCGGTGTCTGTGAATAGATTAACCATTGCTTCTCTATGGGGATTTCACTGCCGCCGAACAGGCACCGTATTTCACTGGCAATTTGCTAAAATTTGGCGAACTACCTGCTCTCTGAATAGCCGAATGGCCACGAAAATGTACTGTACGGGGAAATTTGGTGGCCGATTCGGCTGTCTCTGAATAAGCCCCTTAGTGAACAATTCTCAATGTTTTGAATGTTAAATGTAACTCTGGTCCCTACATGATTAAAGGTAAAGTCGTGGGGTGAGATACGTGAGGATTGTGCGTCGCGTGTTTACAGCTATTCCCAGCTTGTTGCCTTTTGTGTTGTTTCTTTTTAAGCTCTGTTTCCAGCCCGGTAATGATCCCAATGCTCTTTTTTTTTTTGCCAGGTGAATGTACAGAAATAATCCAGGGCCTTGTATTTAGCTCCAAATTACAGCTCTAGATCCCAGCCACATCCTGACCCTCAGAGACATCGCTATTTTGGTTTTTGTTTCTTTCTTTGGTTCTTTTTTTTTTCTTCCTCCCCAAGAAAATAATGGGTTTCTCCTGCAGGTCATTCATAATCGGCGGAGTCTGTGAGGCCCGACGTCCGGGTCGCTCTCTGTGATTTCCGTCGCGTTTCATCTCGCGCCAGCGATAGATATAGAAGGTATAAGAATAAAAATAATGCAACTTTTGGTTCCGAAAGAGGTAAAAAAGGTGAGGTGATCGCGGCAAAACCTAAAACAAGCATTTAAAACGTATCCGGTCGTTAGAGTCATTACATTGTGACCGTCAGTGAAATCTTTATTGTTGCTAATCCAAAAGTAGGAGGAAAAAAAGAGTAAATATCTGGGTATAGTGTAGACTTTATACCACAGGATGGTTAATATCAGGGATGCCGTCAGAAATCTTAGGGCGTCCCATGGTCTGACCCCACTTCCTTCAGCTGATTATTTCAATAAACTAATTAAAAATAATACGTTTTGCCTCGTTTTCTGTTTAACTTATTTTACAGGGAGTGGGTGAAATCCTTGGTAGATAAAATGCGTTTCCTGTGGGAAAGTGTTCGCCTCTGCCTGGCACAGACCATAGTAATTGCTCCCTCAGTGATTATCCAGGGTGCTTTTTCTATCCCCAGATGCCCCGGCTCACCGCAAATTTCCTGGTTCCCGATAGGTCAGTTCAGGTTTGCATGGAGGGCCCTTATTTCTGAGGCACTTTGACAAGGGACGCTGCATTTGGTAAGGGTCCCCTACAGCCACTGGGTCCCTGATCATATCATGGGCTGTCACCCCCTGTTGGCTGCCCTGGTTAATATACCTGTGTCCAGTACTCATTCACACATAAAGTAAACACCTCTCTATAGGGGTTATTCACTAAACTCCGAATTGCCCCGGACAGTGAATCTCACCGATCGGGGCAATTCATCTATTCAATAAACTGTCAATTTACCAAATACAGGCGAATTGATGGCAAAATATGGTGCAGTTTGGCAGCACCGGAATTGCCCCATAGAAGACTATCGCATCTTCTATTCATAGAACATAGAATAGCACCAAAATTGCGGCGAAATGCCCTGATTTTTGATGTTTCAATTCAACAGGTTTAAATGGACCAATCCCATTCAAAGTTTAGAAAAGAAAATCTAATTTTTTTTTTATTTTTTTTCCAAAGACCGTTTATTCTATTTAATTTTTATGACCTATTTCTATTTATTTTTTTTAGACATTTTTGTTTCATTTTTTTTTTTAAAAGACTTGTTTTTCTTTTTGTAAAAGACCTTTTTATAATTTTTTAAAGTACCTTTTTTATTATTTAGACACATTTTTTAAGAAGATTCTTGTCGGGGTACCACCCTGTGGTAGTTGGTAACGACTCAACGTCTTTTTGTTGCAAAGGTACAAGGAGACGGGCTTAAATTCGAGGGTCGAGGTCACAGTCCGGGTCATACAGAAAATAGGAGAGCGTAAGGAAAAGGCAGGAGCTAGGTACAAGAATGACTTCTACAATACTGGAGCAAGGTGGGAATGGGCTATCTGGCCCTTATACACCCTGCAGCTCCTCCCTATCTAATAGGAGGCCTGTGATGTCATCATTGCGCGATCCCGCCCTGGACACCATTTTGGTGGAGACCAGGCGCGTGCGCATCTGGTCGGAGGCCTGGGAAAGGCCTGAAGCCTGGGGGTGCGCAGGAGACTGGCAGTGGAGGACCCGGCTTCTGACCTCCCCAGGGCCTGAGGACACGCCGAGGAGGTGAGCCGGCAACCCCAGGAACGCAAGGCACCGCCGGGCAACCGGTTCGCCTGCCTTGCCGCAACCTGAACAGAAACGCCAGGAGGGTGGAAAGGCGGTCGCACCTGACGGGCCAGAGGCTGTGACATTTCTATTGATTTAACCTATTAGAAGAACAGGAGACTTTTCGTTTTTCTTCTGTCCGGCAGACTTTGCCTGATGCTAATTCGGCGGTTATCGGTGCAATCCAGCGGTTTTTGCCAACGTCTGATAACTGCTTTAATTGCAACTCCAATTTTGGCAAAATACGGTGACCGTTCGCTAAATAGTGAATTCACTGTATTTTTGGCAAAATAGAATCGTTGAAGTGAGGCGAAATGCGGCAAAACAAAAAGCACTGAAATAGCTGACAATTGTGAACGGACCTTTTTGTCTGCAGTAGTTTGACGTCTGAAAGATCAGCGTCTGGCTGCAGAGATGAAAATAGAAACTGGCATATAAAATTCAAACCCCTTCTGCGTGCCTTTTAAATGCTCAATGAGGCCTCCCTCCTGTCACCCTGTATTACTGTAACTAGGCTACAAGGAGCAGCCTCCACCCTCACTGTAACAAAAAGCTCAACAAACCTTATTGCAGCATTCCAGCAGCCAGGGATTTGGCAGACTACAGGGAGATCTGTGGGGTTAGTCGGTGCTGTACAGGGATAAGATTCAGGGGGTTATAATGAGTGTAAATCCCTGTGCAGTACAGATACAAGGTGTTGCTGTAATTGCCATACACAGGCATTATGCAGCACATACAGATACAAGGTGTTGCTGTAATTGCCACACACAGGCATTATGCAGCACATACAGATACAAGGTGTTGCTGTAATTTCCATACACAGGCATTATGCAGCACATACAGATACAAGGTGTTGCTGTAATTGCCATACACAGGCATTATGCAGCACATACAGATACAAGGTGTTGCTGTTATTTCCATACACAGGCATTATGCAGCACATACAGATATGAGGTGTTGCTGTAATTGCCATACACAGGCATTATGCGGCACATACAGATACAAGGTGTTTCTGTAATTGCCACACACAGGCATTATGCAGCACATACAGATACAAGGTGTCACTGTAATTGCCATATACACAGGGCCGGACTGGGATACCGGGTGGAATCCCGGTAGGCTGCTGCAAACTTTGGGCTGCAGGCCCACAGCATCTTCAACCCTTGAGAAATCGCAGGCCGATGGTGGCCAGCGGCAGCCAGACCGGCCCGCGGGTTACACACTGCAAGGCCGCTGCGTGGCCATCAGAGATTACCGGTATCATATGTGCTGCCTAGTGAGGGAAGGAGTAGGGGCCGCTGGACTGACAGCCGCTGCAGTGTGGGTGCCGTTTTCCCAGCATTGCATTTGCTGGACGGCACGCACGCTGCATTGGCGCCACCCTCCTCACTTATGTAGAGGCATTGCGCAGGCGCCATGCAGAAGATGGGTCCCCTTGAGGAGTCATCGCTGCTGGTGGTGAGGGAGGCCACCCAGCGCCAGGTCAGCCAGCCGCTCTGCAACCACTCCACTCGCTGCTCAGCCAACTCCTCCCAGCAGCTCTGTGACATATCCAATGTGTGAGCTTGGGCAATATATCCAATGTGTGAGCTTGGGCAATATATCCATGTGTGAGCTGGGGCAATATATACAGTATATCCATGTGAGCTGGGGGCCAATATATATAACCATGTGAGCTGGGGCAATATATATATATCCATGTGAGCTGGGGGGCCAATATATATATATATCCGTGTGAGCTGGGGGCCAATATATATATATATATATCCATGTGAGCTGGGGGCCAATATATATATCCATGTCAGCTGGGGCCAATATATTGTATATAACCATGTGAGCTGTGGCCAATATATAACCATGTGAGCTGTGGCCAATATATATCCATGCCAGCTAGGGCAAATATATATATCCATGTGAACTAGGGGCCAATATATATATATCCATGTGAGCTGGGGGCCAATATATATCCATGTGAGCTGGGGACCAATATATATCCATGTGAGTGGGGGGCCAATATATATCCATGTGAGCTGGGGGCCAATATATATCCATGTCAGCTGGGGCCAATATACTGTATATAACCATGTGAGCTGTGGCCAATATATATCCATGCCAGAAGGGGCAAATATATATCCACATGAGCTGGGGCCAATATATATATATATATATCCATGTGAGCTAGGGGCCAATATATATATATCCATGTGAGCTGGGGCCAAAAATATATATATCAATGTGAGCTGGGCCAATATATATATCAATGCGAGCTGGGGCAATATATCCAAATGAGCTGGGGGCATTATATATCCATTCCACTTGAGCTGAGTATAATCTATCCATGTGAGCTGGGGCCAATATATAAAATGTGAGCTGTTTATTATTGTACAGCTCTGTGATACCCTCAAACACACTGCATATTAATGGGGCTGGTATGAATTAAAACATACAGATACAAGGTGTTGCTGTGATTGCCATACACAGGCATTATACAGCACATACAGATACAAAGTGTTGCTGTAATTGCCATACACAGGCATTATACAGCACATACAGATACGAGGTGTTGCTGTAATTGCCATACACAGACATTATGCAGCACATACAGATATTGCATTGCTAATAATCTCATTATGATCACTACAAATCCCCATAAGCAGATCTCACCATTTTATTATCTGTCTGCAGCACATTTACGGCATCTGCCTGAATGCTGATAACGCAGACCCCGTGTAAGCAGGAGATCTCACCATTTTTCCATCTGCTACAAGGGTCAGATGCCACCATAGGGTGTCTGAAAGGGCCCCCATCACTCTGCGACTTCTTATAATATTTATTACAGTTTCTTTTCAGGCATTTTGGTTCCAAATAGAAATCGTGGAATCTTCACACATTGTCCCCAGCCCGCGGGGAGACCTCTCCGTATTTTCAGACAAGGTCCCTGTGCTTCGAGCAGGCTTCAGAGAATCTGTCACCTGGCTAATAGGCGCGCTAACTGATATAGAGTGTAGATAATGGGTCCCATGGGGAATGCCGTGTAACGGTGACTTGTCTAAGCTTGTGTGGCCCAATGCTTGGGGAGTTTCTGATCTCGGAGAGAAGAACCTTGTGCCTTATTTTCTGGTAAATGCTATTTTATCCTTTACGTAACATGTTGCCCTTTATTCTCTGGACAATGAGTTGTGGTCAGAAGGGATTGTTTTTTCCAACTTGCCTTTTTTTGGTGTAAATTTTGCCATGTAGCCGTCAATTCCCGGCGGTTCACTTGTTTTTTAATAAGCCTCTTGGCTTCTGTAAGTGCAACACCATCATAATAATGAGATCCAAACCCCTCATATCTAATATGAGCCAAAAATGCCGACCACTAGCCTTGGTGAGATATATCATCGTGGGGCGGAATACATTGACACGGCTGGGATACATTGTCATGGGTGGGATACATTGTCATGGGCGGGATACATTGTCATGGGCGGGATACATTGTCATGGGGTTGGATACATTGTCAAAAGGCGGGATACATTGTCACGAGGCGGGATACATTGTCACGGGTGGGATACATTGTCAAGGGCGGGATACATTGTCACGGGGTGGGATACATTGTCAAAAGGCGGGATACATTGTCATGGGTGGGATACACTGTCATGGGTGGGATACATTGTCATGGGCGGGATACATTGTCATGGGGTTGGATACATTGTCAAAAGGCGGGATACATTGTCATGGGCGGGATACATTGTCATGGGGTTGGATACATTGTCAAAAGGCGGGATACATTGTCACGAGGCGGGATACATTGTCACGGGTGGGATACATTGTCAAGGGCGGGATACATTGTCACGGGGTGGGATACATTGTCACGAGGCGGGATACATTGTCACGAGGCGGGATACATTGTCACGGGTGGGATACATTGTCACGGGGTGGGATACATTGTCACGGGGTGGAATACATTGACACGGGGTGGAATATATTGTTACGGGGTGAGATACTTTGTCACGGGGTGGGATATATTGTGGGTGGTAGGATACATTGTCACAGGTAGTGATATATTGTCAGGCGGGATATATTATCGGGGGTGGGATATATTGTCACGGGGTGGGATATATTATCGGGGGTGGGATATATTGTCACGAGGTGGGATATATTGTCACTGGGTGGGATATATTATCGGGGGTGGGATATATTGTCACGGGTGGGATATATTGTCACGAGGTGGGATATATTGTCACTGGGTGGGATATATTATCGGGGGTGGGATATATTGTCACGGGTGGGATATATTATCGGGGGTGGGATATATTGTCACGGGTGGGATATATTGTCACGAGGTGGGATATATTGTCACTGGGTGGGATATATTATCGGGGTGGGATATATTGTCACGGGTGGGATATATTATCGGGGGTGGGATATATTGTCACGGGTGGGATATATTGTCACGGGGTGGGATATGTTGTCACGGGTGAGATACATTGACACAGGGTGGGATACATTGTCACGTGCGGGATACATTGTCACAATGTGGAATATATTGTCACGGGCGGGATACATTGACATGAGGTGGAATATATTGTCGACGGTGGGATACAGTATCACAGGGTGAGATACTTTGTCACGGGGCAGGATATATTGTGGGCAGTAGGATATATTGTCACGTGTAGTGATATATTGACAGGGTGGGATATATTGTCACGGGGTAGGGATATATTTTGGGGTAGGGATACATTGTCACTGTGTGGAATATATTGTCGAGGGTGGGATACATTGTCATGGGGTGTGATACATTGTCACGGGGTGGGAAATATTGTCGCGGGGTGGGATATAGTGTCACCAGGTGGGCATATATTGTGGGGGAGTGGGATATATTGTCACGGGTTTTGGATATATTGTCACGGGTTTTGGATATATTGTCACGGGTTTTGGATATATTGTCACGGGTTTTGGATATACTGTCGGGTGGGCATATATTGTCACGGGCTTGGGATTTATTGTTGGGGTAGAGATATATTGATGGGGTGGGATACATTGTCACTGGGTGGAATATATTATCATGGGCGGGATATATCCCGCCTCTCCCCCCTACAATCCCGCTGTCCCGCCTCTCCCCCCTACAATCCATCCTGAACGCCTCCGCCAGGCTAATTCACCTCACCCGCCGCTCTGTCTCTGCCGCTCCCCTCTGCGAGTCCCTTCACTGGCTCCCCATCCACTGCAGAATTAAGTTCAAAATCCTTATCCTTACCTACAAAACCCTCACTAACTCAGCGCCCCACTACCTGTCCTCACTAATCACCAAATACACCCCAGCCCGCTCTCTAAGGCCAAACAGTGACCTGCACCTAGCTTCTCCCCGCATCACCTCTTCCCATGATAGACTGCAGGATTTCTCACGCGCAGCCCCCACTCTCTGGAACGCTCTCCCTCGTGCTGTCAGACTTTCCCCTAACTTCTCTTCCTTCAAACGCTCCCTTAAAACGTTCCTATTTAGGGAAGCCTACCACCCAACTCACTGACGCAACCATCAATCACTCTCACCTTACAGTCCTCTCCTCCTGTTTCCAACCCCAACCCTCCCAGATTGTGAGTTCCTACGGGAATAGGGCCCTCATCTCCTCCTGTACTGTTTGTCAAATGTTGTTCAATGTATTGTAACCCTGTCTGTACTGTGCTTATTGTACAGCGCTGCGGAATATGCTGGCGCTTTATAAATAAAGAATAATAATAATATATTGTCACGGGGTGGGATATAGTGTCGGGAGGAGGGATATATTATGGGTTTGGATATATTGTAGAGGGGTGGGATACATTGTTGTGGGTAGGGATGTGCGTTTCGGGTTTCGGAATTTCGGAATTTTCACGAAATTTCCCGATTCGTGGTTTCGGATGCGGCCGAATTTCCGAAACATTTTAGATCCGAAAATTTCAGATCCGAAATGTTTTCCGAGCCGAAACGAAAATTTTCGGATTTTTCGAATGGACTTGAAATGTGTCAAATGAGAACAGATTTTCCGAAAAACGAAAATTTTCCGAAAAACGAAAATTTTCTGAAAAACGAAAATTTTCTGAAAAACGAAAATTTTGTAAAAACGAAATTTTCTGAAAAACGAAAATTTTGTAAAAACGAAAATTTCTGAAAAACGAAAATTTTTCGAAAACACGACAAGTCGATACAAAAAACGGGCAAAATGACACGAAAAATACGAAAAATGGTCGATATTCCGAAAAATGTGCAATTCCGAAAAACGAAAATTTCCGAAATTACGAAAAGTCGATACAAAAACCGAGCACAGTGACACGAAAATACGAAAAATGGTCGAAATTCCGAAAAAAAATGTACCCGAAAAACGTGCCGAACCGAATCGAATCGAAACCGAAATCGGTCGAAACGGGCCGAATCGAAAAGTTTGAAAAATCCGAAAAATCGAACCGAATCGAACCGAAAAAAAAATCGGTGCACAAGCCTAGTTGTGGGTTGGGATATATTGTTGAGGGGTGGGATATATTGTGCGTGACCAGATATATTGTCGCGGGACGGGATATATTGAAGCAGAAAAATGGACGAAAAGTTCTGAGTGACTGTGACACGGGAAAAATAGTGACAGCCAGACATCTGGGTCATCAAAAACAGCAAGTCTTGTGGGTTGTTCCTGATGTGCAGGGTTAGTACCTACCAAAAGTGGTATAAGGAAGGACAACCGGTGAACCAGCATCAGGGTCATGGGCGCCCAAGGTTCATCGACACACGTGGGGCACGTGGGGAGTGAAGGCGAGCCTGTCTGGTCCCGTCACACAGAAGATATTTTTATTATTATTTTCTTATCTGTCTGCATCTCATTTACTGACACAAAAGTCATTTCTGCCTGTATGATGATCATGCAGACCCCATGTGACATTGTGCCAGATAATAGATGCCATCTTTGGTTTATAACATTTCATCCCAGCGATATTTCTGGATTTAAAGGATAAATCTAATCTATAAAGGATAAGCAGACACATGAAAAATTTGAGTAAATTTACATTATTTTTTTTTTTTTTTTTACTATCTCATAACAACAATCTCTGCAAAAATTCTATTTCACCCTCTGTTTATTTATTCTCCTCACATCACGTTTCAAATAAAAGTTATGATAACATTTATTTCAACAACATTCTTTAATCGCGCCCCACACAGGTCTCTCAGAAACGCTCTTTGACATCGATACAAACTGATAACCGGCACCTACAGAACATAGACAAAGAGCGGCGGGGGAAGGTTTGTCCTTGAGACTTGGTCAAGGTCAGATCCGCAACATGTTTATTATATAAGGCAGGTGAATCGAAACCTAATGATAACACAGTTGATCTTATATTTATTTTCCTTTTATGATGCATTTATCTCCTCCTGTACCGTATTCCATTAGAGCAGGAACTACATCTCCCACAAGCCTCTGCTGACCTAACGAATGGCTGAGTATCTTGGGAGATGTAGTTTCAAAATATCTTTAGGACCAAGAACTGTGTGACCATTTGATCCTTATTCCTCTTCCTTTGGAACATCTCCCCTTCGAGATTTAGTAGCCAGCGCCTACAGGGCTTAGCCGTCTGGCAAAATGTAATGTTGCTTCTCTAAACCACCACGAGTTATATCGCTTTTGTTGTTGCCGAGCCAACCCCTGTTATACAAATATGTCAGCGCCTGCGCTATAATCTGTGCTTGTTTTTGGACTATCTGGAGGAAAAAAACAAAAAGCAAAAGAGATGGCCGTGTATTGGCCACCCAATCAATTTAGAGCGCCCAAAGAGTCCTCCTACAGGAATTGACTTTAGCTATCCAACCACATATTCAAAATCAGCCAATGAGAGGGCTCCTTTTCAGAGGTCAGTACTTTAAAATGTTGGGTGATGATTCTGGCCAATTAAGTGACCATATGCAGCCCTCACTGCATGATTGGCTACCTCAGCCTGGCCATCATCCTAGAAACCGGCCAATGACAGCCAGAGTTCATTATTTAAGCCCTCTCATTGGCCGAGTTTAAAAACATGTTGGATATTTGTAGAGGATGTGGGCTATGGGGTGGCATCCCCCCCTGATCCCCCCCCCCCCAGCATTGAGATGGTAGAAAAATGCATTATTTTTTAATGTGAACGTTCTCTTTTCTTATTCAAAACTTTCCATTGATTGAATCTTGATATTTTTTTAACATTAGTCAACCGGGCAATGGCGTGATGAGCACCGTTGGGTGGGAGCAGGGCTTCTGAGGGTTTTAGGTTTAGGATGTTCAATTGTACTGAGATCTGTCACAATTGGCATATGGGGAGGGGTCATATTTTGTTTGTAAAATGTTGATACTTGATTGCAAAGCACTTATTCACACGTGTTTCTAATTCACATGTACAGTGAATAGCAAGGGTCGCCACCTTGCGGCGATGTCAAACTTTGGCCCCCAGATGTTGATATCCTACCAGGCGCATGCCGTGCCGTTCAGGGCGTAAAGACCAGTGCCTTGCCGTATAGGAAAATGATTGTGGGCAAAGACAGGACGTCACTGTTCAGGCGCAGTGGGTCAAGTGACCGCTGGCTGCTGATGCCCCCTCCTGACATGGGTCTTGGGGCAGTCACCCTCCTGGTCCCCCCTCCTTGGTACTCTACTTTGTCCATCAATTCCCAGAAATCTTTGGAACAGATTGCCAGAGAATAGTGGGAGTTGTAGTTCGGCAACATCTGGTTGAGCCAGTGTTTGAGATCCCTGCCATGTAGGTTGATCAGAAACCATTAAGACTTGTAGCCGAGTACAAGCAGCATGGTATTTTAATCTGCGGTAGAACCTCACCCTGAGCTCTCCCGAAATGTACATTTTAGGGCAAAGGGCTGTTTTACCTGTAGAGCACATGTAGAGCACATGAAAACACCTGTCATTCCTCATTCGCAAAACCTGATTTCTGTTCAGATTCAGAAAAGCAAAGAAAAGCTCTTCGGACCAACGTCTACCCGAAACTGAGGGAGTATTGCCGACACTTCCATGGGCTGGACTTCCAGGTAAAGAATCGCTGTTATCGGAATCAGAGTTTGATACTCAGGCTTGGCAGAGGTGGATATTACTTCTCATTCACACGGCTATTGGTTGCTCCATAATATTACCATATCCCTGGACAATGGGAATGATTTGCGCGAGATGGACTTAATGATCCTGTAGTTTGGGGATACTGGTGTTTTTCCGGCTGCTTTACTGTCGCTCCCCATTATTCCCCTATTACTGTCATCCCTGAATGTGCCTGTCCCCCATCCCTCTTATTCCCGCGTCTCATTTCACTCAATGCTCATTGTCTCAGAGTCCCTCTGTGTTGAGCGCACCCTAATTATCTTTTCGCTGGGTCTATTTGGATCCAGTAGCCCTCCTAGGAACATCCTGTGTATAGGGACAGATTCCTCCCACCAGCCCATCGTTTTATGACATACGGTGCTTCTAGCTGGGGTCGATGTGCTCTGTGCTGTGTAGGAATTTACATGGATTTCTCTGGACCTTATCAGTCAGCCATGGAGAAAGGACATGTCAGCCAAGGTCCTGAAGCTGTTTGAACAGTTTGGAGATTCGTTTTTCCTTCACAGGAACACGGAGCTCCAGTTGTATTATGACACATGTAGTAGTGCTCTTTGGCCAGCAGGGGGTGCCCTATGCCTGTCAGATAAGCTTCTGTCTTTAAAATGTACAGGATATTATGAAGGGTATGTTAATTTTTACACTGTCTGCAATGAAAGTTGTTTTCCATGAATCCACCAGGTCCTGGCAGTGCTTTTCTGGTAAACCCCTTCTTAGTGAAGGGGTTAATTACACTAAGGCATTAGATACATTTATCTGGGCGCATCTCATGTGTCACTATAGGTGCTTGATGGATATGATGGAATTCCCAGGGGAAATCTCTACAACGCCAGCATCCGAAAGACCCGCATGCGTCTCCTTGAGAAATGTTTACAGTCTCCAGTCGGTCCGTGCTTTGTGGTAAGTTAAATAAAGTTTTACAATCCGGATCCTCTTGATCAACAAAAAACACTTTGTTTTACCTCTGGATTTCATAGGGAAAAAAACACCAGCAACACAGAGCAGAAAACAAGACTTTATCTTCAGTTTTTGATGCCAAAAATATACTTTTGCCGAACTATGTGTTATCTTAGACTCCTGCCCCCACCCCTGGGGCAGGGGTGTTAATGCCTAAAATTCCCAGAATTCTCTGGGCCACTACCACCAAACAATGCAATGTCCTTATTGTGTTTATTTGATGTTGCTGATATCTTGCATGTGTTTGTTTTTCTCTTGTATGTTTAGTTAAGAAAATATTTTCCTCTATATGTGTCACTGGGTGTATCCATTGTGTGATATTTTCCTCTGTGTCACTGGGTGGATCCATTGTGTGATATTTTCCTCTATATGTGTCACTGGGTGTATCCATTGTGTGATATTTTCCTCTATATGTGTCACTGGGTGCATCCATTGTGTGATATTTTCCTCTATATGTGTCACTGGGTGCATCCATTGTGTGATATTTTCCTCTGTATGTCACTGGGTGCATCAATTGTGTGATATTTTCCTCTGTATGTCACTGGGTGCATCAATTGTGTGATATTTTCCTCTGTGTGTCACTGGGTGCATCCATTGTGTGATATTTCCCTCTGTGTCACTGGGTGTATCCATTGTGAGATATTTTCCTCTATTTGTGTCACTGGGTGCATCCATTGTGTGATATTTTCCTCTGTGTGTCACTGGGTGAAATCATTGTGTGATATTTTCTTCTATATGTGACACTGCGCGCATCCATTGTGTGATATTTTGTGTTGTATCTTCCCACCACTTGCTCCTCACTGTGTGGTTTTGGCAATAGAATGGATTGTGTGGGATGTATTCAAAGGACATCACCAGGGGGTAGATCATAAGTCTTTTAAGCTCCCTGTTTTATATCATTCAGCTGCCAGCTCTTATCTCCGGTAGCTTGGAGAACACAATACCCCCCCCCCGCTGCCTTATCTAAACATTCCCTACCTCATTAACTGTTAAATAAAGTAGAAGCTAAACCACAGCAGTAAAGTAAAGCTTTTGCACAGATTTTGGTAAATGTTGCATCATGGAAAAAAAATCTATCTTTATTTTTCTTTTTACATGTAATTTCTTCAAAGAAAAAAAAATGCAACATGTGTTTTATCATGTTTTTATAAGCTTATCTAGTGTCCCTTTAAACAAAACTACATCATTAGAACCAAACTCTCCTGCTGATTGGGAATTATTTTATTTCCTCTCCTTTTAAATTAAGTGATTTAAACCAAATTTTCGGTGGGGGGGGGGGTTCTTCTGCTTTCTAATGATGTTATGCGTAACCAAAAGATATAGGTCTTACGTTGACTTGTGGAGTCCATGTTCACTTAAGTTTAATGCACATCTTGTATTGTGTGTTTTCGGGTGTATTTTTTTTGTGTCCTCCTAGGCCTTGATAGGTGAAGAGTACGGCAGATCCTCTGTACCTGCTCAGATCGATTCCGATGAGTTTGAGAACATCTTGCAGGTCGCTGGAAAAAATAAAATCTGCACAAAACTTCTGGAAAAATGGTATCTCCGAGATGAAAACGCCATACCGCCTGTCTACCACCTCCTGGATGAAGAGGAGGCCCGTCCGGGCAGCGTGGTGGAGGTAACACTGGATGGTTTTATAGAGTTTGTAAAATAGGTTGTAAATACAATTTATTTTAAACAGTACCTGAAAACCCCTTCTGATAAACCCTCACCCGGTGCCCTTAGAATCTACAGTTTAGATTGGCTTTTGGAGTTATTGTATAAATAATTACAGGACAGCTTCCAATTCAAACCCTGGCCTCTCTAATACCCTCCACAAAAATAAAATCACTTTTCCAATGGAGACCTTGATCTGTCTCACAACTCCCCACATGGAGCTCCTTTACAGTGGAAATATCTGTCTCATAAAGCACTGCACACTTATCTCTAATGTGGAAGTCTCGTTACCATTATAGATGATGCCACACTGAGAACACCTCCCCCCAATGGAGATACCACCACACTGAGAACACCTCCCCCAATGGAGATGCCACCACACTGAGAACACCTCCCCCAATGGAGATGCCACCACACTGAGAACACATTCCTCCAATGGAGATACCACCACACTGAGAACACATTCATCCAATGGAGATACCACCATACTGAGCAAACATCAACCCAATGGAGATAACACCACGCTGAGAGCACATCTCTCTAATGGAGATACTATACCACCACGCTGAGAACACATCTCTCTAATGGAGATACCATACTACCACGCTGAGAACACGTCCCTTCAGTGGAGATACCGCCACATTGGGAACAAATACCCCCAATTGGATACGAGGCTGAAGTTAGTTTGTTATTCGGCCAGTTACTTATTCGTGAAAGTTGGTTTCTGATTCGGTTGAATTCTAAGTAGGTAAAATTTCAATAAAAACCTGATTTTAGATGGTAAATTGCCATTGTGCCAATGATTTTAACATGGATTCATATAGAGGTGGATGCCCTCTACCGAACAATGTCAAATTTAGCCTGGCCCAACTGCAATTTGGGCAGAAAAATCAGTGCCAACTGTGCCAAGGGTGTTGATTTTTACTGTTTTGAATAAGTAACTGATGCTTTCAAAGGGTTAATTGCCATTGGGCCACTGAATTCAACATGGATTTATATAGAGGTGGATGTCCTCTATCAAACACAATTGTCTTCAGCCTGGCCCAATGGCAAGTTTGCCACGAAAACAGTGCCAACTGTGCCAAGGGTGTTGATTTTTACTATTTTGAATAAGTGATGATTTCAAAGGGTTAATTGCCATTGGGCCACTGAATTCAACATGGATTTATATAGAGGTGGATGCCCTCTATCAAACACAATTGTCTTCAGCCTGGCCCAATGGCAAGTTTGCCACGTAAACAGTGCCAACTGTGCCATGGGTGCTGATTTTTACTGTTTTGAATAAGTAACTGATGTTTTCAAAGGGTTAATTGCCATTGGGCCACTGAATTCAACATAGATTTATATAGAGGTGGATGCCCTCTATCAGACACAATTGTCTGCAGCCTGGCCCAATGGCAAGTTTGCCACGAAAACAGTGCCAACTGTGCCAAGGGTGCTGATTTTTACTGTTTTGAATAAGTGATGATTTCAAAGGGTTAATTGCCATTGGGCCACTGAATTCAACATGGATTTATATAGGAGGTGGATGCCCTCTATCAAACACAATTGTCTTCAGCCTGGCCCAATGGCAAGTTTGCCACGAAAACAGTGCCAACTGTGCCAAGGGTGCTGATTTTTACTATTTTGAATAAGTAACTGATGTTTTCAAAGGGTTAATTGGCATTGGGCCACTGAATTCAACATAGAGGGCATTCACCTCTATATAAATCTATGTTGAATTCAGTGGCCCAATGCCAATTAACCCTTTGAAAACATCAGTTACTTATTCAAAACAGTAAAAATCAGCACCCTTGGCACAGTTGGCACTGTTTTCGTGGCAAACTTGCCATTGGGCCAGGCTGCAGACAATTGTGTTTGATAGAGGGCATTCACCTCTATATAAATCTATCAAACACTTGTCTTCAGCCTGGCCCAATGGCAAGTTTGCCACGAAAACAGTGCCAACTGTGCCAAGGGTGCTGATTTTTCCTGTTTTGAATAAGTAACTGATGCTTTCAAAGGGTTAATTGCCATTTGGCCACTGAATTCAACATGGATTTATATAGAGGTGGATGCCCTCTATCAAACACAATTGTCTTCAGCCTGGCCCAATGGCAAGTTTGCCACGAAAACAGTGCCAACTGTGCCAAGGGTGTTGATTTTTACTATTTTGAATAAGTAGCTGATGATTTCAAAGGGTTAATTGCCATTGGGCCACTGAATTCAACATGGATTTATATAGAGGTGGATGCCCTCTATCAAACACAATAGTCTTCAGCCTGGCCCAATGGCAAGTTTGCCACAAAAACAGTGCCAACTATGCCATGGGTGCTGATTTTTACTGTTTTGAATGAGTAACTGATGTTTTTAATGGGGTTGCACCGATACCGATACTAGTATCGGTATCAGTGCCGATACCGGGTACTGCAGGAGTACATGGTACTCGTGCAGTGCCCCCAATATTTCCCCCGATACCGGCATCCGAGGGGCTGCTCTTATTGGAAAGTGTTCACATGACATAAAATAAAAGTATCGGTACTCGGTATCGGTGAGTACTTGAAAAAAAGTATCGGTACTCGTACTCGGTCTTAAAAAAGTGGTATCGGTGCATCCCTAGTTTTTAAAGGGTTAAATGCCATTGGGCCACTGATTTCACCATGGATCTATAGAGAGTTGGATGCCCTCTATTAAAAACAGTTGTCATTATATTGGCCCAATGGTCAGTTTGGCATAAAAACAGTGACAACCGTGCCAGGCAAACAAATTTCATTGTTTTGAATAAGTAACTGTTTTTAAAGGGTTAAATGCTGTCGGGCCACTGATTTCAACATGAATTTATATAGAATTGGATGCCTTCTATTAAAAACTGTTTTCGTTACACTGGCCCAATGGTCGGTTTGGCACAGAAATAGTGCCATCTGTGCTATGGGCACTGATTTCCACCAATTTGAATAGGTAACTGATGTTTTTAAAGGGTTAAATGCGGTTGGGCCACTGATTTCAACATAGAATTATATAGAGTTGGATGCCCTTCGTTAAAAACAGTTGTCTTTTGCCTGGCCCAATAGTCAGATTGGCACAGAAACCAAGATCCTTTTTGGCAACAAGGCTGAGGCTCAACACTGCACGTCCACCGTGAGCTGAGGAGACATTGAACCCCCTTGGAGCAAATCACAAGCAGTTCTCCTATATATGCGTCCCCTCCACCCCCACCTCTCCAAAGAGAGAAGCTCCCAGAAAAAAAAAAAAAAAAATCCGACCCCCCCATGAGGAAAGAAAAACCCTAAATCCAGCTGTGTCCTTGGCACCTCCGTACAGAGAATGAAAGCAAACCCCCCCCATCCTCAGTATAACAACACAGAGCAGTGACCCCACATACTAGCATAAAGAACACATTCCCCCTCCCATTCCAAGTGTGGGGTGACCCTATGGGAGTGCTCTTATACTAAACCCCCCTCCCATCCCGTCCATATCAACACGTAAACCACTATTGACAGTCTGAACTATACAATGTGTCACGGATCCCCAGTAGAACTACGATGCTGGTCCCTGTATACAGAACCCTATCTACCCCTCCGATCCTTGAATGGTTGATAAAGCTTACTATGTGCAGGGTACAACAGCCAGAAAGGGTTAACAGGCGCCTCCTGGCCAACCATGTGACCGCCGCGAGCCGGTATATCAATAGGCACCCAGCCACCGAAATGCGAACACAGCGCTGCCGGGTACCACCTGGGACGCCAGACAAGGCATGGGCACCCCCAGGACCACTGGACGTGACTCAATGTCCATGTGGATTAAAAAGAAAAAACTGTAACCCCCCGTCCCAATCGAGGCAGACATCCATAGACCCAAAATCTTATAGCAGAACATAACAGTATCCCCACAGACAGAAAAGGAATACAAACCCCCCCCATCCCATGTCATCCATACTGAAACCGCTATATATAGTGCGATCCATGCGATAGTCATGTGAATAATACAAAAAGAAAGAGCGTCCACTCCCATAAAGGCTCATCCTCACCGGGCACCCTTCACCCCCGCCACTCTGGCATCAGTAAGTCCTGGGGCTAGGGTCCATGAGAAAGTGCACAAATGTGACGATCACGGAGTACCCCGGCTGCCGGATACACGGCGTCAGGGCCCAATAGTAGCACATACAACTACTGGGCAGAGTGTGTCTTATAGCTGCAGGTTTTGCCCCAAGAACGAGGCAAGACACGTTTTAGGTTGAATTGCAAACAGAATCTGTTTCTTGTGCAAAACACAGGTCATACTTATATGGAGCTGTCCCTATTGTTCACCCTCCTGCCCACCCTCAGACATCCCGGAGCACCACTGCCTCCAGCCATTGCCCAGTCCCTGAATATAATGGCCACCACAGCCTCAGCCATTGCCCAGTTTGTGGAATGTCGCCCTTGTCCAGTCTGGAGATGGTTCGAAGGCCAAAGTCGGGTCGCAGCAGGTGGCGGCTTGATGCACGTAAGCAGTGGGCAGGAAAAACACAGTTTCCAAGCAAGCAGAATATTGAGGAACAGAAACACACATGGGGCACGTGAAAACAGGATGTAAAATAAGGGGCCCAATGGGGCAAAAAAGGTGCAGGGCAAAACAAAGGCAAAAAGTTTTTAAATGTGGTGGGACCCTGCAGCCTGTACCATCGCAACAAACCAGAGCAATAGGAGGGTCAGTCGACCAAGAAAACGTCCGAATCAAAAATCATGGAGGAATGCAAGGTTGAGGGGTACGGGACCAGGGAGAGCACGGCAGAACGGGAAGACGAGGGCTCGGCAAATGAGGGAGCACAAAACTGGAGGAGCGGAGGGAGCTACAAGGCGCTTCAATGGTGGGGATGACAGGTGTTAACCCAGGCCTGGTGTTGTGGTAAGGCCGGTACCTCCATTCCACGGCCTCTGTCCAGGAGCACGAATAGATCTGCTGGCATGGGGATCCCCAATGCCTCCAACAGTCAAGTGTAATCGGCCGGTGAGCACAGGGATATGAAGGCCCCATCATGGGGCAAAATGGAAACCTCCAGGGTAGCGGACTTCCTTGTGCGGAAGAAGCTCTGTAAGAGGCCATTGGGCTCTTCTCTTCGGAAGCGTAGAAGAAGCCACATCGTTGAAGAGATTCTTGGCAACCCCCTCAATCAAGGAGGCGCCATAACGGGCTGCAAGCAGCAGGGCATCCTTGGTGGAGTAATACCAGCACTTGAGCACCACGTCCTATGGGGGTTTGTTGGGACCCAAGCGTGGGCGCAGGGCTCTATGGATCCTATTTAGGCGCAACTCCACCTCCGGAGTGGCATGAACAACAGGGTGCAGAACAACTTGTCTCCAGGACATCTCCGATACAATGGTTGGAGCGACAGGACCTGCTGTCCAGGTATTCTACTTCCTCCTGAAGCAACACGTAGTTGTCGCAGACCTCTCGTAATATAGCCTGCGCCTCGGCGTGATCAGTCTCCACTTAATGCTCGAGTTTGGCTATGCAGGTCCCCAGTGCGCCAATGTCCATCTGTAGCCTCTCCAGGCCCGCCCTGAGGTCAGTCTGAAGGTCATCCTTCATAGTGAGCAAGAGCTTTCTTGTCACATCAAGTACAAGGCTCACCTTTCGCGACAGAAGGACTCACGACGACGCCATCCTGACAGCTTCTGAACGCACCACCGCCGACAGCAGGGGAAAATACTGGGCAATTTCAGCTTGGCTCGATTTGGGGTTCAACTTGCTCCTGGGCATGGAAGCTAAACACCACAGGCTACAATGAAGTCCAGGGCTGATCAGTGGAGGCTAGTGTCAGTTGTGGAAGCGCCACCTGCGCAGAAGCTCAGAGATCAGGCAGCCATGTCAGAGCTCGGCCAAACCACACCACCCATTGTGCCACTGATTTTAATAGAGGGCATCCACATCTAAATAAATCCATGTTGAATTCAGTGGCCCAATGGCAATTAACCCTTTGAAAACATCAGTTACTTATTCAAATTAGTAAAAATCAGCACCCATGGCACAGTTGGCACTGTTTTCGTGGCAAACTTGCCATTGGGCCAGGCTGCAGACAATTGTGTTTGATAGAGGGCATCCACCTCTATATAAATCCATGTTGAATTCAGTGTCCCAATGGCAATTAACCCTTTGAAAACATCAGTAACTTATTCAAAACAGTAAAAATCAGCACAGTTGGCACTGTTTTCGTGGCAAACTTGCCATTAGGCCAGGCTGAAGACCATTGTGTTTGATAGAGGGCATCCTCCTCTATATAAATCCATGTTGAATTCAGTGGCCCAATGGCAATTAACCCTTTGAAAACATCAGTAACCTATTCAAAACAGTAAAAATCAGCACCCATGGCACAGTTGGCACTGTTTACGTGGCAAACTTGCCATTGGGCCAGGCTGAAGACAATTGTGTTTGATAGAGGACATTCACCTCTATATAAACCCATGTTGAATTCAGTGGCCCAATGGCAATTAACCCTTTGAAAACATCAGTTACTTATTCAAAATAGTAAAAATCAACACCCTTGGCACAGTTGGCACTGATTTTTCTGCCCAAATTGCAGTTGGGCCAGGCTAAATTTGACATTGTTCGGTAGAGGGCATCCACCTCTATATGAATCCATGTTAAAATCATTGGCACAATGGCAATTAACCATCTAAAATCAGGTTTTTATTGAAATTTTACCTACTTAGAATTCAACCGAATCAGAAACCAACTTCCACGAATAAGTAACTGGCCGAATAAGAAACTAACTTCAGCCTCGTATCCAATTGGATAATGTCACTGAACTCTCTGGGGTGTAAAATGTTCCACATTTAAAGTCCGTTGATGTTTTTACTCTTGTTCACGTTGAAGGACAAAGCAGGGGCTTGTCAAGACCTCAATCATGACTGGATGTGCGATGTTTCACACGAGATCGCCAGGATCTTCCATGTTGCTGTACCCCTGTGTGTGCAGGTGGGGAGTCTGAAAGCGGAGGAAGCCGATAAATACTTCAATTCGGGTAAGAGTATGCGGCACCAAAATGACAGGTTTTCAAGTGATCTGACTCATTGTTATCTTCTCTTACACAAATGATCATAAATCCAATTTATACATTCTCTGCTCTCCACTCCACGCCACTAATAAATACTGATAACCAACAGATTTTGCTGCTCCTCGGGGGAGGAGCCTGGTAGAACCATTTTTTGAAAGGGATATTCTTTTGAAAAATACAGTTCCCTTTTTTGCCCTTAAATAATTGGGCAGATCCTGCTGACATGGCCCCATGCCACCTTCTCTAAACATTCCCCGTCTCCTCTTTAACTGGCACATATTGTAGATTAAATAAACAAGAGCAGCAAAGCTTTGGCAAATGTTGCATCAAGGGATTAATCTAGAATCTGGAACCCGGAGTTAAAATACCTCATTTTATTTTTACATGCAATTATTTCAATCAAAAAAAAACGCAGCATGTGTTTTATAATGCGGTCTTATAATGTGTTTTAATGTAATGCACAAGTGATATAGTTACAGTTTATGTAAGTGTTGGTGTCCCTTTAAGATCTGATTAAGTCATGTTTCTCTTCCCTCATACCTTTGTTTCACTGGATTTTGCCGTTGTTTGCCTTTATGATATAGGTTTAACAATCTACTTTATTTGGGAATCCCCCTTCTGTCCTAACCCTGAATTTTTCATACAACCCCTTCCCCCATCTAGCTATAGGGGGCCCAGACCTGCATTAGATCTTTGCATGCTCGTTAGGGAGCGAGCGTGGGGCCATTAGAACACCCTGAGGCTGTGGCATAAAGTCTCATGACGTAGATTATTATTATTCATTATTTATAAAGCGCCAGCATATTCCGCAGCGCTGTACAATAAGCACAGTATAGACAGGGTTACAATACATTGAACAACATTTGACAAACAGTACAGGAGGAGATGAGGGCCCTATTCCGTAGGAACTCACAATCTGGGAGGGTTGGGGTTGGAAACAGGAGGAGAGGACTGTAAGGTGAGAGTGATTGATGGTTGCGTCAGTGAGTTGGGTGGTAGGCTTCCCTAAATAGGAATGTTTTAAGGGAGCGTTTGAAGGAAGAGAAGTTAGGGAAAGTCTGACAGTACGAGGGAGAGCGTTCCAGAGAGTGGGGGCTGCGCGTGAGAAATCCTGCAGTCTATCATGGGAAGAGGTGATGCAGGGAGAAGCTAGGCGCAGGTCACTGTTTGACCTTAGGGAGCGGGCTGGGGTGTATTTGGTGATTAGTGAGGACAGGTAGTGGGGAGCTGAGTTAGTGAGGGTTTTGTAGGTAAGGATAAGGATTTTGAACTTAATTCTGCAGTGGATGGGGAGCCAGTGAAGGGACTCGCAGAGGGGAGCGGCAGAGACAGAGCGGCGGGTGAGGTGAATTAGCCTGGCGGAGGCGTTCAGGATGGATTGTAGGGGGAGAGGCGGGACAGAGGGAGGCCAGATAAGAGATTATTGCAATAGTCGAGTCGGGAGATTACCAGGGCGTGTATGAGTTGTTTTGTGGTGACAGCGGTAAGAAATGGCCGAATTCTGGAAATATTACGCAGTTGGTATCGGCAGGAGGAGGAAAGAGACTGGATGTGGGGGATGAAGGAAAGAGCAGAGTCAAGTGTAACTCCAAGACAGCGAACTTGGTTTGATGGGGAGATGGTGATACCCTCCAACGTGATAGAGAAGTCAGGAGGTGGGGAGGCATTGGAGGGAGGAATAAGTAGGAGCTCAGTCTTTGACATGTTGATCTTTAGGTGGTGGGAGGCCATCCAGGAGGAGATGCCAGATAAACAGTCACTGACTTTTGAAAGGACAGGGGGAGAGAGATCAGGGGTAGAGAGGTAGATCTGAGTGTCATCAGCGTAGAGGTGGTAATTAACGCCAAAGCTGTTGATGATTTTGCCCAGGAAGGAGGTGTAGATGGAAAAGAGCAGAGGACCAAGGACAGAGCCTTGAGGTACACCAACAGATAGAGGCAATGAAGAGGAGGAGTTACTGTAGATTATACAGTATAATGAGGTGTATCAGGTTCAATCTCTCCGACGTGTTGGGTTTTATCTGATCACGGTAAGTGGTTTCATTCTTTCGGTGCTGGGAAGCATTGAGGCGATCCGGCCAGCACAACCAGTTCAATCTCCCAGGGGACTGTTTGTACCTTTTACAAAAAGCTAACCCAGCTATTCAAAGTCTCAGTGCTCTCAAACTTTGTTTCTTCTCACTTTATGTGGTCTGGTTAATCGTTCCTTGAGGTTCCGATAGAGGTGTCAGCTACACTCTCCTGACGAGGCCAAAACGATCATCAGGGGTTGCTGTATCTCTCATGTAGAGAGATTTCCTTGGCATTTCAGTCCTGGTCGCCCTTTCTGGGTGATGGCATATGAACTAGTCCTCTCGTTAATAGCGCCATTGAGGTAAAACCTTGTGAGACCTGATGAAGGACCTACCATAGGACAGGACAATAAAGCTCTTGCTCGTTCTGAGTGCTCTCCTTAACCTCACTTACACTTGTCATGTAAATTACCACCTGATGGTTCCTGGATTGGGAAGTGGAGAGAAAGTCCCCTTGAAGAACCTGTGGCTTTGAGTTCCTCTCTTCTTTCTAGATAGTTTTCCGAGATTTCAAAACAAAAAGCATGAAGCGAGCGTATAAAGAAGCAGGTACAGCACAAACTCAACAGGAAAATGCTGATGAAGATTATCGATATTCTTACACTAGGACGGTTTCTAATGTATGTGTAGCGCTCACTACCGGAGGAGCCGCTGAATAAACCTCGGGTTAGTCTCACCGCACTAGGAAATAACTATACACCAGCACTGTTGTGGATTTTTATATATTATATTCTTTACTGATCCCAATAAAGCAGCATCTATTACGCATATACGGTATTTGAATGACAAGAATTCGTAACGCGGGAAAAACACGCAGCGGTAAAAGAAACGGTTAACCCCCTCAGTTCTGGAGTGTAAGTCCCGTGAATAGTAGCTCAAAAAATATATATGTGTGTTGTTTCGGGTACCCGGGTACTGTTTTCAACTGGCCAGTGGATGAAACAAAACAATCTTCGACTAGTCACCGTTGGGGCCCTGTGAATTTAAACAATATTGCAGCGTGCGTTTCTGTATTGGAACTGCGGCCTGGAGGCCTCTCACCAATCCGATGAATGAAACGGTCCAGCTCTCGATGCCTCGACCACAAGATCTTCTCCGCTGTGTACTGGGACTCCGTGCTGCTGAATCTGCTCTCAGCTTGCCCAATCTCCGCAACTGGAACACCGATCCGCTGCCTGCACTCTCAATCGATCAGCGCAGCCTCCTAACACGGGGTCCTGCCGGAACTAGCTTTTTCCTCCAGACCTCTCAGCGCTGCGCAGGTAGGTCTCAACGCGATTACTGTCCCGATCTCCAGCACCCGTAAGACAGCGTCTGTACTCCGGCCTGGTTGCGATCCCTGACAGCTCTAACGTGCGTCCTCCACCTTCCACTGCTCCACTCACTCTGCTTCTGCCTTGCACGAGGCTGCTGATCTCTTTCCTCCTCCTGTACCAACTCCTTCCTGTCCTCACGCAAAGGATGATGGTACATGTAGTTCGGTTTTGTCCAGCATAGTCTAACAATGTCTCTGTCTCCCTCTGGTGGCAGCAATAGTTCAATGCACCAGAATACAGTGTTTTTAAAGCAGCGCTACATATGTATAAGTTCTTCTCAAAAAACAGCTTGTGAAAAAAGCACATATAGTGTAGTATCAGTTACACCCCATGGCCAAAGGATCTTCAAAGGTTAATCTCACAGGATTTTGAGCCTCATACCGGCTCCAGGTGTACACGCCTGCGGGTGATGCCTTCTCGATTTCTCAGGTGCCCAGCCACCTTATATAGTTGACGTACATTCAGGATCCCTAAATCAGAACAGGGAGCAGCCCCTACATAATTCCGTAAAACACAATGCTGAGAGTGGCCGATTGCCCACTTACTCTAGTTGGAGCCTTCCTTGGCTCTTTGATCTGCGTATAGAGATATTTTGGGGCAAAATCCACTAAACCATCTTCAACGCGTCGCCGTGAATATCACCTCCTGGAGTCCATATGACTCCATGGAGGGTTGTGCTGCCAGGCCGCGAGCTCTCGCGAGATCGTGGAGTGATCTGCGGAGAGAGACTGGGGACTATATGCTCCCGACGGCCAGAAGCGGCGGATCAGGCCACCGTTCCCACCACGGGATGGGAGGTGAGTATCCAATTTTTTTGGGGGGCTTTTCAGCGTTCGGCGCAATTTTGGGGCCAATTCGGAGGTTAGTGAATAACCCATAATGTGTTTATTAATTCATGCACTAGATTTGTTTATTGTGTTTTTTGCCCCCTCTAGCTTTGGAGGAAGAATTGCTCTTTGCTCTACAGGATCGACCCCTGGATCTCCTGGAGAGATGCGTCTGCTACATTCACAAAGTGCCGTACAAAGCCATCCTAAAGCAGAGGGCAATATCGCAGCATGACGGAGAGGCCGGTGGCTACGCTAAGCTCTGCCATATCAGGGATACCCTAATACCGTCCCTAGGTTGGAAGATGCACGTGTACAGCACCACCACCACTTGTGATGTTAAAGTGGGCTACACGGAGGAGAAGGAGCAGCAGTACGTAATGGGCCTGTGCCAGCAGTTTTATGGTGACATGCTGAAGCTCATCCAAACTAGACGACCAGTACGGCCTGCGTCATACAGGAAACACAGGATGGGGGAGGCCTTGCAGCACCTGTCCCACTGTAACATGTTCTCGGACCTTCAGGAGTATGAGAGCAAAGAGACAGAGAACATTAAAAACTACGTTCTACAAGATACGTCACGGAGACCCTTGGTGGTGGTTGGAGAACCAGCATGTGGGAAGACCGTTCTTCTGGCCTCCTGTGCCAAGAAGGTAAATTTGTAAATCAGTAATGATTTTCTGCAATCCTATATTTCTGTGTGAAAATCTGATTCTCGTTTGCCTCACAGAAGGCAAATT
The DNA here is from genome assembly GCA_009667805.1 of Leptobrachium leishanense. NCBI lineage: Eukaryota > Metazoa > Chordata > Amphibia > Anura > Megophryidae > Leptobrachium > Leptobrachium leishanense. The sequence continues at coordinate 453,281,910 of CM019064.1, forward strand.
CAGAGGAGCGTGACACCGTCCAGCTAGATGCCAAGCGATTCCCAGATTATACAGTTTATCAGTCCTGAATTCCCTCTCCTGGGGTTGTTCACTAAAGCACCTTAGTTTAAGGCTATGATAAAGACGCAGCTTTTAAGCCTCGTTAAAAAATGACGCAGTAAAAAGTCACGTTTTGAGAAAAGAATCCCCAATATCGGCCGCGTCAAATCAGGTTTATTTTAGGAGTGGGTTTAAATATTTAGGGTTGTAGGCTAGGATCAGAAATTAGATTTAGGGATCGGGATTAGAGTTAGAAATTATGGTTATGGTTAATTAATGTTAATAGAAATTGAGGATAAGAGTTAATATTGGAAAGTAGAGTTGGGGTTAGCAATTAGGGATAGGGTTAAGTTTAGAAATAATGGTTAGAAATTAGGGGCAGGGGTTAGAAATTAGGGTTAGAGCTAGAAATGATGGGTAAAAATTACGGTTAGAAACTAGGTTTTGGGGTAGAAATTAGGGTTATGGATGGGGTTTAAAGTTCAAAAATTGGGTTAGGGTTAGAAATTGGGGTTAATGATGGGGATGGGGTTGGGGTTAGAAATTGGGGTTAGGGATGGGGTTGGTTAGGGATGGGGTTAAAAATTGGGGTTAGGGATGGGGTTGGGGGTTAGAAATTAGGGTTAGAGTTAGAAATGATGGTTATAGGTTATGGTTAGATATTTGAGTTACAAACAGGGGTTGGGTTTAGAAACTAGGGCTAGGGATGGGGTTAGGGTTAGAAATTATGGTTAGGGTTAGGATAGGGATGGGGTTAGGGTTAGAAATTATGGTTAGGGTTAGGGATAGGGATGGGGTTAGGGTTAGAAATTAGGGTTAGGATGGAGATAGGGTTAGAAATTGGGATTAGGAATGGTGTTGAGGTTAGAAATTAGGGTTATGGATGGGGTTGGGGTTAGAAATTGGGGTTAGGTTTTAGAATTGGGGTTAGGGATGGGGTTGGGGTTAGGGTTAGAAATTGGGGTTAGGGATGGGGTTAGGGTTATAAATTGGGGTTAGGGATGGGGTTGGGGGTTAGAAATTAGGGTTAGAGTTAGAAATGATGGTTATAGGTTATGGTTAGATATTTGAGTTACAAACAGGGGTTGGGTTTAGAAACTAGGGCTAGGGATGGGGTTAGGGTTAGAAATTATGGTTAGGGTTAGGGATAGGGATGGGGTTAGGGTTAGAAATTGGGGTTAGGGATGGAGATAGGGTTAGAAATTGGGATTAGGAATGGTGTTGAGGTTAGAAATTAGGGTTAGGGATGGGGTTGGGGTTAGAAATTGGGGTTAGGGTTAGAAATTGGGGTTAGGGATGGGGTTGGGGTTAGGGTTAGAAATTGGGGTTAGGGATGGGGTTAGGGTTATAAATTGGGGTTAGGGATGGGGTTATAAATTGGGGTTAGGATGGGGTTATAAATTGGGGTTAGGGATGGGGTTAGGGATGGGGTTGGGGGTTAGAAATTAGGGTTAGAGTTAGAAAGGATAGTTAGAAATTATGGTTAGACATTTGGTGACAAACTGGGGTTGGGTTTAGAAATTGGGGTTAGGGTTAGAAATTATGGTTAGGGATGGGGTTAGGATTAGACAGGGTTACAAACTGGGGTTGGGGTTAGAAATTAGGGTTGGGTTACTATTTGTGCTTGTTTTGGGGTTAACCTTAACAGTAATTTCTAAACCCAATCCTAATTTCTTTTTGTTAACGATGTTCCAATTTAGATGAGGATTCCAAACCAGACGCGGCCAAATTGGACTGTTTTCAAAGACGCGTCATTTTTTGACTGGGCTTAAAAGCTGCATCTTTCTCACAGTAACCTGTTTCTGTAGACCTTTCACACGTCCCGTTTCGTTCTACAAGTAATAATTTTTTCTTCTTGTTTTTTTTTAGATCCGGTCATGGCACGAATACTCTGATCCGACGCTGGTGATTCGATTTGTATCCATGTTTGGGTATCCCCCCAGTCTAAGCAGATTTCTAAGTGGTCTCTGTCAACAGCTTGCGGATATTTACCACCGAGACATCCCCGTGCACCTAAAGAGTGTCCATGAGATAAGAGAATTCTTTGCTGATCTTCTAAGCGAGTCAACTAAACAAGCACCGGTCATTCTTATACTGGATGCTGTGGATCATCTGAAAGTTGAGGAGAATTGCCAGAATTTCCGTTGGTTACCGTTTCCTCTCCCACCGTATGCCAAGATCATTCTGTCTTTGACAAGAGGAATAAATGCAGAGAGTGACTTGTTACTGACTTCACATGAAGACCACATCCTACTGCTTGAAGTGAAACCTTTGAGAAAGCAATGTAATGAAAGTCTGAAAGTGAGCCTGATGAAGAGAAACAGGAAGGTCACATCAGGGCAACAGGTGTATGTAAATAGGTCCTTAGCAGCCAACACGTCGCCTCTGCAGATGCTTCTGGTCTTCAAGGAAGTTATGTCATGGAGGTCACACCACGAAGTAGATGAAAAGTCCATTGGAGAAACTTTATATGAAACCATTGAGAACATGTTCCTGAAACTTGAGTTGAAGTATAGCTATGCAGTTGTCTCCCGAGCATTGAGTTACATAACACTGTCCAGGTGTGGCATTGCTGAAACTGAGCTGGTAGATATGCTGTCGGCAGATGGCGTGGTCCTTGCCCAGTTGTATGACTTACATGACTCAGTAGGCACCTTGAGAGTACCAGACTGGGTAGTTGCCAACATAATTTTTGACTTGGAGAGCTGCCTATCGTATAGAATAGATACTGGCTTCCAAATTGTGTGTTGGGCAAATGGACTTTACCATAGCGTAGTGTACAACAAGTACCTAAGCCTCTCTGGGATGGTCAACACATTGCACGAAAACATGGGCAACTATTTCAGTGGACGTTGGGCTTGTGGGAGATCCAAGCCCATATACTTAACACAAACACAGAATCCACCAGTAGAGTTGCCCAAGTCCCTCTCTGTTGACCCCAACGTCCAAGCTAGGATTTACGTTGACTGCCAACTGCCTTCCCAACCATGGAATTTCACAGTAAAGTCGGGTCACCATCCCTTTGATATCTACAACATAAGGAAGGCGTCTGAGCTTCCATTCCATCTGATGGCATGTGGTAAATTAGATATTCTCCATAACGACGTCCTTATGACCTTACTTTATTACAAAGTTCTCATAAAAGCAGGCCTCCTGTATTCCTTGATTGACAGTGTGGACAGGGCGGCGGAGTTAACAGACAGAGAAGAAATGTACTTTATTGGTAACTTGCTGAAAGAGATCAAGTGCGTGCTACAGGAGAATCCAGACAGCTTAGAGGTCACTTTGCAGTCCAAGATGGCATCACGATTGTCTACATACCCATGTCTTTTGAAGCTTATCAAGCAGTCGTATGTCGAAGGCTTCAAGAGTTCCTCCATTGACGTCTTGACCACTCCGCTCATTGACGTTCAACCCACAAAGGTCAACTTGCCAGAGTCCTCTTCCGTTGTTAAGATCTTGGAACTGAAAATGAAACCTTGGTTAGTACTCGTATGTGGGAATGGCAGCGTTTACTCTTGGGAGTTAACGAAGGATTTAGCGTTAATCTTTAAAGTGCCAGGTCTGGCGCAAGTCAGAGACGTTGCTGTAGAAAGTGAGGGAAGATACCTTGCCCTATACACCAATGAGCACACGTTTGTGATCCTCGATTGTTCCTCTTGGGTGATTCTTCAGGAGATCCCATGTACTAGCAACGATGGAACTGTGCTCACTCTAAAAAACGTCCATTTATCAGAAACGTCACTATTTGCATGCTTTATGAATTCTCCCATGTATAGGATGTACGATGTAAAGTCTGGAGCCGTTACTGAAGAAATCGTTTTCCCAGAAGACATTACGTTCTTTGGATGTGACAGTAGTGGGAAATATACCATTGTGGGACAAAAGAGCAATATAATCATTTTTAAGAACCAGAACTTTTCCAATAAAATTGACCTTTGTCAGGGTACTCTGATGCTCCCAATAGGTCGTGTTCATGTACTAGACTCCCAAGTGTATGTCATTGACAAAGTAAGCAACATCAACGTTTGGGACATTGATGATCCAACCGAACCACGTCTGGTAGATGAGCTTTATACACAAGAGGAAAATAACGAGGTGATCTCATCGGAGCTTACGGTAGAGTGGCTTCTGATATGCCGATCACAGAGCATAGATGTGTGGAGGACGGCAGACTGGGAAAAAACAAGTTTCAGACCACCCGAAAGCAGCAGATTTATTTGGTGTGTATTTTCCAAAAGCTGCGAAGAAATAATGGCCGGCGCGGAGAATGGCTCCGTGGTTTTTACCTGGAACAGGGAAAGTGGACAATGTATGTCAATCCTCCATCTTGAACATGGAGAACGGACGCTATTCAATCAATACCTTCCAGTAAGAAGCTGCGTTGCCGTCACAACGACGAGTTCCTTGATGCTCTGGGACATGAATGCTGTGGTCACTTCAACAGCCTTTTCCCAATCGGGCCGGCCAATTAAGCAGTTAATTTACTGTCCCCAACGGAGTGCAGCTTACACAGCTGATGGCTCCAATATGGTTTGCGGGTGGGATATCCTCAGTGGGAAGATAACAAGCATGTTTTCCCATGTAGCTCCCATAGAATTGATGACCTTAATGGACTCAGGTGAGCTACTGGTTACGTCCACCATGTCTGGAGACCTTTATGTATGGCTTACCGAAACTGGCGAAAACATTCACCGAATCCAAGGCAATAATGTATCGCAGTTGCTTACAACCCCCAATACCAACCTGATAGCTTCTCTGTGCGAGCATGGAGTGTCAAGAGTCTGGAATCCTGCAACAGGGAACATTGTTTGCAAGATCTATGTGTATCTCCACCAAGCCGTGATTACTCCTCCAGGCACCTTCCTTGTTGGTTTGCATAACGGCACACTCCTGACGGTTGGCTTATGGGCAGGATCGGTTGGTAAGCGTTTCCCTCTGTTGAAGCAGACGTCCGATATCATAGTTGGGTTTCAATGTCTGAAAAGCACCCAGGACTTCCTGGTCGTAGTGACCGCTGGTGGAGACTTGTATACATGGGACGTGGTAGAAGAAACAATATGCCACCAAGTCAAGCTACCGATTGATTTCTCACCACTTCAGCGTTTCTTTCAGGTTTCAGCTAATGGAAAGGTGACTGTCCTGACTGTGAATAAAACGGTTCATGTCTTCTGCACCCAGAGTGGCACGTTGGGAGTATTCCACACGCCAAACACCATCTTGCATCAACATTTATCGGATGACGGCAATTACTTTGTTTATGTGTGTGACGGTCATCAGTCGAGCTGTAAGTGCTCGTTCCACACAAACCCGACCCTCAATGTCATGAAGGTAGTCAATGGAGAGGAGGTTGGCCATTGCTATCTGGGTAAAACTCCAACTGCTTTGGCCACGTCTGATGATGACCACACGGTCTGTGTCGGGTATTCAGACGGGACTCTTGGCTTGTATTCAGTAGCTGATGTGAAGCTGAGGAACACGAGGACAGATAAATTATCCTGGATTCTGGCAAATAAAGGAAGAACTAGAGTTGAGCCTGTGAAGATGCACATTGGAAGGATCATTCCAGACATCATGTGGAATAACACCCCCTGTATGGATGGTGAGCAGCAGTGATTTACGGAGGAATCACACAGTTTGGGCATTGAAGACGCAGGATTAAACATTAATAAACTTCTTCTTTTCTCAACCCACGTAAGAGAATTTGTAAGACTTCTGCCTTTTCATACTTTTTTTTGGCTCATGCCGTAACAATTCCTGGTTCTGGGGCACCGCCTGGTGGTAGGTCTGAGGACCTATATTGTGGAAATTTGAGGGAGGATTTCACATGGATTTTTGGGAAAGTACAGGCCCACCTCCCGTACCAACCTGTAATGATCTGAGGCTGCTTCACTCAGTCAGGTCTAGGTTCAGCAGCTATAGAAGTGTCCACTGGTTCAACAGATCCTTCCATCCAAGCCACTGCAACCTGGTGGGATGCGTGACCAACGTCTGAGGACTGAATCGTTGCACGCTCCTTTTTTCACTTTCACCCTGGATCCGGCTTCCTTATTTTGGATTATTTTGCGGCTAGGTTCAGCAGCGTTATGTGCCCAAAAAATGAGGTCATGTGACTCGCTGAATATACTGATTGAGCAGGTTTTTCCATCAATGGGTTTTTTCTCCCCTGATGGCACAGCGGGCATATTCCAAGATGGCAATGCCAGGATTCATCGGGATCAAATTGTGCAAGAGTGGTTCAGGGAGCATGAGACATCATTTCACACATGGATTGGCCACCGCACAGTCCAGACCTTAACCCCATTGAGGTTAATCTTTGGGATAATGTGCTGGAGAAGACTTTACGCAGCCCTGTGACTTTCCCATCATCAATACAAGATCTTGGCCACAAATTAACACGACGCTGGACGTGAATAAACGCTGTGACATCGCATGAGCTTATCAACACGATGCCGTGGCGAATGCGTGATGCGATCACAGCAAAAGGCGACACAACCAAATATTACAGTGTGTGAGTTTATTTTTAGCCGGGCCCTGTATAAATTACATTATGGGAAAGTTTGGGTGGTTACATTTCCAAAAATGGTGCCTTTGGGGGCTACAAGGCATTAAAATAACAGAGAAACAGGGTGTCTAACCCAGGGAAAAAGATGGTTATTGCGTGTGGCAGCGGGGGTCGTGAGCCGGTGCAAGCGACGCTTCCAACATGTTGTTTACCATAGTGGTTAAATATTCCCTAATTTTTCGATCTTTCATTCATACTTGTGTTAAGACAATAATTTCATGCTGATAGGAATGTTTTGCTGAAGGTTTACTCGCTCTGCGTTATGAGTTCTTCTGCGTTTAAGGCCTAAAGATCCAAGGGAAAAAAATAGCTAAATGGAATTTTTTATTATTATTATTATTATAAATCTGCCATTTTTGGAATAAATTCTGACATTACTGTCATGGAGCTGACGTGGCGCTCCACGCTTCAAACCCCAAGAGACTTTATGTTCATTTATATCGTGTGATTTTAAATATATTTTACATTGTTTGGTTTTAGTAAATTAGTTTAGTGTAAAATGTTTGATTCAAGAAGTCTGGGATAGTGTTTGTCTTTAATCTGATGTGTTAGAACAATAGATTAGGGAAATGTTGTGTGAGCTAAAGGCTAAAGAATGTTTATTGTAAATATCTGACATAATGTAATTACCATTTTAGTAGGACGATGTGCGTCATTTATGCAAATTATGGCTGTTGGATTTAAGCATAAATAGTGGCGTTTTTGTTCATTAAAGCTCAGACAGAGAGCGAATCCTGTTGGAACATACAGCCGCGTCTGGTGTCTTCTTCAACTACACACTCAACCTCAGAAGGCACAGAGCGGCCTTCTGGAAATTCCTAACGGCTCCAGGGCAGAGGAACAGAAGCAGGCGGGTCAAGCTGCTCGAGGCGCTGAGGACAGCGCTCCCAGTTGCCGGGCTGACCGCAACGAAGAGGTGTCTGGAGAGTCAGGTCAGGCGGAAGAGAACGGTTCCGTCACAATTACTTTGTCAGTTTTGCACAAGTCCTTGTTCAATGTGATACATAAAAGCATGCGCTTGTGAGTGTGGGCACTTGTGAGGCCGGAGTCCATGAATGTGGGGATATTTTTGTGTGTGACGAAGGCTTGCTCATGTGTAGTATGAATGTACAATGTGATGGTATGAGGTGTGTGAGTGGACATTGTGATAATATTAGGGTATGTGAATGTGAATATACAGTGAGGTGTGTGAGTGGACATTGCGATAGTATCGGGGTGTGTGAATGTACAGTGAGTGATAGTGTTGGGGTGTGTGAATGTATAGTGTTAATGTCGGTGTGTCAATGTACAGTGCGAGTGTTGGGGTGTGAATGTACAGTGTCAGGGTGTGTGAATGCACAGTGCGAGTGTTGGGGTGTGAATGTACAGTGTCAGGGTGTGTGAATGCACAGTGCGATAGTGTCTGTGTGTGAATGTACAATGTGATATTGTCAGTGTGTGTGTGAATGCAGGGCTGTACATCTGTGTTAATGAAATGTTTGTCTCAATAGAAGCGTGCGTGTGTGAATGCTGGTGTCTCTCTGCAACCAGAGCTGCGTGTGAATGTGGGTATGTATGAGTGTATAATGTTGATGTATGAAAAGAAAGCTTTTCGTGGAGCAACAATGCATGAGAAGACACGTGTGTGTTTGTGCTCACATTTCATATAAAAAAATCTATATGATGATGGTATGGGTAAATACAGGTGTGTGTAGGGACATAGCTGTGTCTGTGTGTGAATCAGGTCTATTCAGAGAAAGGTGAAACTCAGGAGAATTGGCAGGAGAGGAGAACAATCTAGACCAAATAGCTGATTTGGAAAGTGAGATAAATGGGAGAATTTTTCTGGTTTGGCTATTTTGACCTAGAATTTTCACTTCTCCTGAGCTTCACTTTTACAGGGTTATTCAGAGAGCACCGAACTGTCACCAACATTTCGGTGCTCTCTGATTCGCATTCAGCATTCACCGCAGGGTCCCCAAAGTCCAGCGAATCACCTGCCGCAAACCCATTGCCTGCCGCTGCAAACACGCCAGACAGCTGCCAAATGCAGCCAACGAACCACCGCACACAGCACCGACCAGACAAGACACCAGATGTGTAAAAAAAAAACCTGTGACAGATCTCCGTACCCCGAAAGAGTCACATCTGCCAATGCCGCTTCCTTGCAGAACTCCATGTTCTAACCCAGGCAGACTCCCGTGTAGGGCCGGCGCTGCCGCTAGGCGTCCGCCTAGAGCGCAGCGCCGCCTAGGGCGCAGCCGAGACGAGTAGATCCTGCCGGCGGCCCGCTGCCCCCCCTCCGCATGCCGCTGTCACTGCTCACGTTGCGCGCTTGCTCGGCGCAGCGTGATCATGGAAGACAGCTCGCGGTGGCTGTCCAACAGAGAGTGAGGGAAGCGGGGATAACCCCGCCCCCTCAGCATGGACAGACACCGCGAGCTGTCTTCCATGATCACGCTGCGCCGAGTGACAGCGGCATGCAGAGGGGTGTGACAGCGGGCCACCGGCAGGATCTTCACGGGGGGAGCACAGTGCACTGCAGACAAACGGTGAGAGCTGGGGCAAATATAACCATGTGTGAGCTGGTCTTGGGGCATATCCATGTGTGAGCTGGTGTTGGGGCATATCCAGGTGTGAGCTGGTCTTGGGGCATATCCATGTGTGAGCTGGTATGGGGGCATATCCTTGTGTGAGCTGGTATGGGGGCATATCCTTGTGTGAGCTAGTATGGGGGCATATCCATGTGTGAGCTGGTCTGGGGCAATATATCCATGTGTGAGCTGGTCTGGGGCAATATATCCATGTGTGAGCTGGTCTGGGGCAATATATCCATGTGTGAGCTGGTATGGGGGCATATCCATGTGTGAGCTGGTCTGGGGGCATATCCATGTGTGAGCTGGTCTGGGGCAATATATCCATGTGCGAGCTGGTCTGGGGCAATATATCCATGTGCGAGCTGGTCTGGGGGCATATCCATGTGTGAGCTGGTCTGGGGCAATATATCCATGTGTGAGCTGGTCTGGGGCAATATATCCATGTGCGAGCTGGTCTGGGGCAATATATCCATGTGCGAGCTGGTCTTGGGGCATATCCATGTGTGAGCTGGTCTGGGGGCATATCCATGTGTGAGCTGGTATGGGGCATATCCATGTGTGAGCTGGTCTTGGGGCATATCCATGTGTGAGCTGGTCTGGGGCAAATATCCGTGTGTGAGCTGGTCTGGGGCAATATATCCATGTAGAAAGACAGAGGGTACTCTAGTGGCGCAAAAGGTCTGAATATGCGTTTTAAAATGATGATAATTGAATACAGTCAAACTCGTAAAGGTATATATAGTTTTTTGACCTCACTATATATAATACTTATGGCGAGCAAATGCAAATAATAAAGGTGACTTAGTACAATAGGATTTGTCCTAAATGAACGGTAAATCCCAATATTCAGTGTGTGATATGTGCACAGTCTAAATGACCGGTGATAAAGTGCTACTGTGAATCGAACCAAGCTAATGTTGTGTAAAGTGCAAACAATTGTGCATATATTGCAGTAGCTAAGTATAATAGCAATGGCAGAAGAAAAGTGCAACAGTGTCTATATAGTAAGACCTCTAAAAACAATTCATAAAAAGTTCATAAAAAAAATCCATAAAAAAGCAAAAGTGAGAAACAGTCTTGCGGAATGTATAACCGCAAATTTAAGGTGCACACAGAAAAAACATGTGTTCTTTGTGGGAAAATGAAGACATCTGTATATGTCCCTCACTTATACTGTCCAGGCCTATGTGGGGATCCAAGTAGGGTATCTTCTCCTTAAGGTCCTAGTCCTCACAGAAGAAAAGGGGGGGGAGTAATAGTACAGTACTGACAAGAATAAGTGTCTGTGGAGGCACTTAATCAATATTTTGGTTATCGGGGTTGCTGCCTACAAGGTATTGCACAAAAATCTCAACTTAAATGTGCAAATGGATTATATGGAAAACAATGGGGTCCTAGTGGCGCACTTAATACTTCCCAAAATGGAAGATTCTTAGTGTAGTTGGTGTATGTCAGTTATCGTTGGGTGTTTGACAAGGAGAATATTGCAGTGAATCAATCTCTCACTGATAAAAGGTGCAAATAACAATCTTGTGCAATTCGCAATAAAGTTATTCAGGGTGTGTGGGTATGTGTTTTTAGGGGTTCCTCCATATATTCAGGGTGTGCGGGTGTCCTTTTAGGGGTTCCTCCATATATTCAGGGTGTGCGGGTGTGTTTTTAGGGGTTCCTCCATATAGTCAGGATGTGCGGGTGTGTTTTTAGGGGCTCCTCCATATATTCAGGGTGTGCGGGTGTCTTTTTAGGGGCTCCTCCATATATTCAGGGTGTGTGGGTGTCTTTTTAGTGGCTCCTCCATATATTCAGGGTGTGCGGGTGTCTTTTTAGGGGTTCCTCCATATATTCAGGGTGTGCGGGTGTCTTTTTAGGGGTTCCTCCATATATTCAGGGTGTGCGGGTGTGTTTTTTAGGGGCTCCTCCATATATTCAGGGTGTGTGGGTGTCTTTATAGGGGCTCCTCCATATATTCAGGGTGTGCGGGAGTCTTTTTAGGGGCTCCTCCATATATTCAGGGTGTGGGGGTGTCTTTATAGGGGCTCCTCCATATATTCAGGGTGTGTGGGTGTCATTTTAGGGGCTACTCCATATATTCAGGGTGTGCGGGAGTCTTTTTAGGGGCTCCTCCATATATTCAGGGTGTGGGGGTGTCTTATAGGGGCTCCTCCATATATTCAGGGTGTGTGGGTGTCATTTTAGGGGCTACTCCATATATTCAGGGTGTGCGGGAGTCTTTTTAGGGGCTCCTCCATATATTCAGGGTGTGGGGGGGTCTTTTTAGGGGCTCCTCCATATATTCAGGGTGTGTGGGTGTCTTTATAGGGGCTTCTCCATATATTCAGGGTGTGTGGGTGTCATTTTAGGGGCTACTCCATATATTCAGGGTGTGTGGGTGTATTTTTAGTGGTTCCTCCATATATTCAGGGCGTGTGGGTGTGTTTGTAGGGGTCCTCCATATATTCAGGGTGTGCTGGTGTCATTTTAGTGGCTCTTCGGTATATTCAGGGTGTGTGGGTGTCATTTTAGGGGCTCCTCCACATATTCAGGGTGTGCGGGTGTCGTTTCAGGGGCTCCTCCATATATTCAGGGTGTGGGTGTATTTTTAGGGGTTCCTCCATATATTCAGGGTGTGCGGGTGTCGTTTCAGGGGCTCCTCCATATATTCAGGGTGTGTGGGTATCTTTTTAGGGGCTCCTCCATATATTCAGGGTGTGCGGGTGTATTTTTAGGGGTTCCTCTACATTCAGGGTGTGTGGGTGTCATTTTAGGGGTTCCTCCATATATTCAGGGTGTGCGGGTGTGTTTTTAGGGGCTCCTCCATATATTCAGCGTGTGCGGGTGTATTTTTAGGGGCTCTTCCATTTATTCAGGGTGTGCGGGTGTCGTTTTAGGGGCTCCTTCATATATTCAGGGTGTGTGGGTGTCCTTTTAGGGGCTCCTCCATATATTCAGGGTGTGCGGGTGACGTTTTAGGGGCTCCTCCATATATTCAGGGTGTGTTTTTAGGGGCTCCTCCATTTATTCAGGGTGTGTGGGTATCATTTTAGAGGTTCCTCCATATATTCAGGGTGTGTAGGTGTATTTTTAGGGGTTCCTCCATATATTCAGGGTGTGTGGGTGTCATTTTAGGGGCTCCTCCATATATTCATGGTGTGCGGGTGTATTTTTTGGGGCTCCTCTATATTCAGGGTGTGTGGGTGTCATTTTAGGGGTTCCTCCATATATTCAGGGTGTGCAGGTGTGTTTTTAGGGGTTCCTCCATATATTCAGGGTGTGCGGGTGTATTTTTTGGGGCTCCTCTATATTCAGGGTGTGTGGGTGTCATTTTAGGGGTTCCTCCATATATTCAGGGTGTGCAGGTGTGTTTTTAGGGGTTCCTTTATATATTCAGGGTGTGTGGGTGTCTTTTTAGGGGTTCTTCCATATATTCAGGGTGTGTGGTGTCTTTTTAGGGGTTCCTCCATATTCAGGGTGTGCGGGTGTGTTTTTAGGGGCTCCTCCATATAGTTAGGGTGTGTGGGTATCTTTTTAGGGGCTCCTCCATATAGTTAGGGTGTGTGGGTATCATTTTAGGGGTTCCTCCAAATATTCAGGGTGTGCGTGTGTCTTTTTAGCGGTTCCTCCATATATTCAGGGTGTGCGTGTGTCTTTTTAGGGGTTCCTCCATAAATTCAGGGTGTGTGGGTGTCTTTTTAGGGTCTCCTCCATATATTCAGGGTGTGTGGGTGTATTTTTAGGGGCTCCTCTATATATTCAGGTTGTGTGGGTGTATTTTTAGGGGCTCCTCCATATATTAAGGGTGAGTGGGTGTCTTTTTAGGGTTCCTCCATATATTCAGGGTGTGTGTGTGTCTTTTTAGGGGCTCCTCCATATATTCAGGGTGTGTGGGTGTCTCTTTAGGGGCTCCTCCATATAGTCAGGGTGTGCGGGTGTCTTTTTAGGGACTCCTCCATATATTCAGGGTGTGTGGGTGTCTTTTTAGGGTCTCCTCCATATAGTCAGTGAAGGGGTTAACTGGCCGCCTGACCCTTTGGTGGGATGGACACTCGGTAGAGGAAACACTCGTCCAGCGCTGGGAGAGAGAATGGACCAAAAAGAACACAGACAGATAACCGATGCTCAGTTGGTAAAATCTCTCTGACTTTAATATTTCAAGACGCTAGCTTTATATTGTAAAAACCACTTACGCAAGTGGAAAAGCAATATGCGTCATACATCCTGCAACATATACAAAATACCACGTTAATCAGTCGTGACACACTGAGGCGGAGGTAACATATCTCATGCGGCATAAACAAATTATTGTTGGTTACTTTCACACGTAAGCGCTTGCAGAAATTCTGAGAAATGCACATTTTTAACAAGTTTCTAAAGTTCATATTCATATTATGGTTTCAATTGTACGGACACAGTGACCGGTCTTTTCTATGTGTTATAGTTAAGCTGATTACTGCCTTGGCGTGTACGGATACAAGGACATGAGCTGTTTGCAAAAATGATAAGACAAAAAGATACGCAACCTTTTACAGAGATACAGCCGTGAGCCGCATTCCTAAACTACAGTTATCTTGCGTAAAACATGAGTTTTATTATTTAGATACATAAAGGCTTTTGGATGTTTTAACCGTGTAGGGGAGGGGAATCAAGGGTGAAATCCCTTCAGTCAGGGTGTGCGGGTTTTTTTTAGGGGCTCCTCCATATATTCAGGGTCTGTGGGTGTGTTTTTAGCGGTTCCTCCATATATTCAGGGTGTGTGGGTGTCTTTTTAGGGGCTCCTCCATATGTTCAGGGTGTGTGGGTGTCTTTTTAGGGGTTCCTCCATAAATTCAGGGTGTGTGGGTGTCTTTTTAGGGTCTCCTCCATATATTCAGGTTGTGTGGGTGTATTTTTAGGGGCTCCTCCATATATTCAGGGTGAGTGGGTGTCTTTTTAGGGTTCCTCCATATATTCAGGGTGTGTGTGTGTCTTTTTAGGGGCTCCTCCATATATTCAGGGTGTGTGGGTGTCTCTTTAGGGGCTCCTCCATATAGTCAGGGTGTGCGGGTGTCTTTTTAGGGACTCCTCTATATATTCAGGTTGTGCGGGTGTATTTTTAGGGGTTCCTCCATATATTCAGGGTGTGTGGGTGTATTTTTAGGGGCTCCTCTATATATTCAGGTTGTGTGGGTGTATTTTTAGGGGCTCCTCCATATATTCAGGGTGAGTGGGTGTCTTTTTAGGGTTCCTCCATATATTCAGGTGTGTGTGTTGTCTTTTTAGGGGCTCCTCCATATATTCAGGGTGTGTGGGTGTCTCTTTAGGGGCTCCTCCATATAGTCAGGGTGTGCGGGTGTCTTTTTAGGGACTCCTCTATATATTCAGGTTGTGCGGGTGTATTTTTAGGGGTTCCTCTATATATTCAGGGTGTGCGGGTGTCTTTTTAGGGGTTCCTCCATATATTCAGGATGTGTGGGTGTCTTTTTAGGGGCTCCTCCATATATTCAGGGTGTGCGGGTATCTTTTTAGGGGCTCCTCTATATATTCAGGGTGTGCGGGTGTCTTTTTAGGGGCTCTTCCATAAATTCAGGGTGTGCAGGTGTCTTTTTAGGGGCTCCTCCATATATTCTGAGTGTGTGGGTGTGTTTTTAGGGGTTCCTCCATATATTAAGGGTGTGAGGGTATCTTTTTAGGGTCTCCATATATTCAGGGTGTGCGGGTGTCCTTTTAGGGGTTCCTCCATATATTCAGGATGTGTGGGTGTCTCTTTTAGGGGTTCCTCCATATATTCAGGGTGTGCGGGTGTCCTTTTAGGGGCTCCTCCATATATTCAGGATGTGCGGGTGTCTCTTTAGGGGCTCCTCCATATATTCAGGGTGTGCGGGTGTCTTTTTAGGGGCTCCTCCATATATTCAGGGTGTGTGGGTGTCTCTTTAGGGGCTCCTCCATATATTCAGGGTGTGCGGGTGTCTTTTTAGGGGCTCCTCCATATATTCAGGGTGTGTGGGTGTCTTTTTAGGGGCTCCTCCATATAGTCAGGGTGTGCGGGTGTCTTTTTAGGGGCTCCTCCATATATTCAGGGTGTGCGGGTGTCTTTTTAGGGGTTCCTCCATATATTCAGGGTGTGCGGGTGTCTTTTTAGGGGCTCCTCCATATATTTAGGGTGTGCGGGTGTCTTTTTAGGGGCTCCTCCATATATTCAGGGTGTGCGGGTGTCGTTTTAGGGGCTCCTCCATATATTCAGGGTGTGCGGGTGTCTTTTTAGGGGTTCCTCCATATATTCAGGGTGTGTGGGTGTCTTTTTAGTGGCTCCTCTATATATTCAGGGTGTGCGGGTGTATTTTTAGGGGTTCCTCCATATATTCAGGGTGTGTGGGTGTGTGTTTGTAGGGGCGCCTCCATATATTCAGGGTGTGTGGGTGTATTTTTAGGGGTTCCTCCATATATTCAGGGTGTGTGGGTGTGTGTTTGTAGGGGTTCCTCCATATATTCAGGGTGTGCGGGTGTATATTTAGGGGTTCCTCCATATATTCAGGGTGTGTGGGTGTATTTTTAGGGGTTCCTCCATATATTCAGGGTGTGTGGGTGTCATTTTAGGGGCTCCTCCATATATTCAAGGTGTGCAGGTGTCTTTTTAGGGGTTCCTCCATATATTCAGGGTGTGCAGGTGTCTTTTTAGGGGCTGCTCCATATATTCAGGGTGTATTGGTATTATTTTAGGGGTTCCTCCATATATTCAGGGTGTGTGGGTGTGTTTTTAGGGGTTCCGCCATATATCCAGGGTGTGCGGGTGTCTTTTTAGGGGTTCCTCCATATATTCAGGGTGTGCCGGGTGTGTTTTTGGGGGTTCCTCCATATATTCAGGGTGTGCGGGTGTCTTTTTAGGGGTTCCTCCATATATTCAGGGTATGTTTTTAGGGGTTCCTCCATATATTCAGGGTGTGTGAGTGTCTTTCTAGAGTTCCTCCATATATTCAGGGTGTGCCGGATGTGTTTTTGGGGGATCCTCCATATATTCAAGGTGCGTGGGTGTGTTTTTAGGGGCTCCTCCATATATTCAGGGTGTGCGGGTGTCTTTTTAGGGGCTCCTCCATATATTCAGGGTGTGCGGGTGTCTTTTTAGGAGCTCCTCCATATATTCAGGGTGTGTGGGTGTATTTTTAGGGGTTCCTCCATATATTCAGGGTGTGCGGGTGTATATTTAGGGGTTCCTCCATATATTCAGGGTGTGCGGGTGTCTTTTTAGGGGCTCCTCCATCTATTCAAGGTGTGCGGGTATCTTTTTAGGGGTTCCTCCATATATTCAGGGTGTGCGGGTGTATTTTTAGGGGCTCCTCCATCTATTCAAGGTGTGCGGGTGTCTTTTTAGGGGTTCCTCCATATATTCAGGGTGTGCGGGTGTCTTTTTAGGGGCTCCTCCATATATTCAGGGTGTGTGGGTGTCTTTTTAGGGGTTCCTCCATATATTCAGGGTGTGCGGGTGTGTTTTTAGGGGCTCCTCCATATATTCAGGGTGTGTGGGTGTCTTTATAGGGGCTCCTCCATATATTCAGGGTGTGCGGGTGTCTTTTTAGGGGCTCCTCCATATATTCAGGTGTGCGGGTGTATTTTTAGGGGCTACTCCATATATCAGGGGTGTGTGGGTGTATTTTTTAGGGGTTCCTCCATATATTCAGGGTGTGCGGGCGTATATTTAGGGGTTCCTCCATATATTCAGGGTGTGTGGGTGTATTTTTAGGGGCTCCTATATATATTCAGGGTGTGCGGGTGTATTTTTAGGGGCGCCTCCATATATTCAGGGTGTGTGGGTGTATTTTTAGGGGTTCCTCCATATATTCAGGGTGTGCGGGTGTGTGTTTGTAGGGGTCCTCCATATATTCAGGGTGTGCGGGTGTATATTTAGGGGTTCCTCCATATATTCAGGGTGTGTGGGTGTCATTTTAAGGGCTCCTCCATATATTCAAGGTGTGCAGGTGTCTTTTTAGGGGTTCCTCCAATATTTCAGGGTGTGCGGGTGTCTTTTTAGGGGCTGCTCCATATATTCAGGGTGTATTGGTATTATTTTAGGGGTTCCTCCATATATTCAGGGTGTGTGGGTGTATTTTTAGGGGCTCCTATATATATTCAGGGTGTGCGGGTGTTGTTTTAGGGGCTCCTCCATATATTCAGGGTTGTGGGTGTATTTTTAGGGGTTCCTCCAAGGGTGTGCGGGTGTGTTTGTAGGGGTCCTCCATATATTCAGGTGTGCGGGTGTATATTTAGGGGTTCCTCCATATATTCAGGGTGTGTGGTGTCATTTTAGGGGCTCCTCCATATATTCAGGGTGTGTGGGTGTCTTTTTAGGGGCTCCTCCATATATTCAGGGTGTGCGGGTGTCTTTTTAGGGGCTCCTCCATATATTCAAGTGTGCAGGTGTCTTTTAGGGTTTCTCCATATATTCAGGGTGTGCGGGTGTCTTTTTAGGGGCTGCTCCATATATTCAGGGTGTATTGGTATTATTTTAGGGGTTCCTCCATATATTCAGGGTGTGTGGGTGTATTTTTAGGGGCTCCTATATATATTCAGGGTGTGCGGGTGTCTTTTTAGGGGCTGCTCCATATATTCAGGGTGTATTGGTATTATTTTAGGGGTTCCTCCATATATTCAGGGTGTGTGTGTGTATTTTTAGGGGCGCCTCCATATATTCAGGGTGTGTGGGTGTATTTTTAGGGGTTCCTCCATATATTCAGGGTGTGCGGGTGTGTGTTTGTAGGGGTCCTCCATATATTCAGGGTGTGCGGGTGTGTTTTTAGGGGCTCCTCATATATTCAAGGTGTGCAGGTGTCTTTTTAGGGGTTCCTCCATATATTCAGGGTGTGTGGGTGTCTTTTTAGGGGTTCCTCTATATATTCAGGTTCTGTGGGTGTCATTTTAAGGTTTCCTCCATATATTCAGGGTGTGCGGGTGTGTTTTTAGGGGTTCCGCCATATATTCAGGGTGTGCGGGTGTCTTTTTAGGGGTTCCTCCATATATTCAGGGTATGTTTTTAAGGGTTCCTCCATATATTCAGGGTGTGCCGGGTGTGTTTTTGGGGGATCCTCCATATATTCCGGGTGTGTGGGTGTATTTTTAGGTGCTCCTCCATATATTGAGGGTGTGCGGGTGTCTTTTTAGGGGTTCCTCCATATATTCAGGGTTTGAGGGTGTCTTTTTAGGGGCTACTCCATATATTCAGGGTGTGTGGGTGTATTTTTAGGGGTTCCTCCATATATTCAGGGTGTGCGGGTGTATATTTAGGGGTTCCTCCATATATTCAGGGTGTGTGGGTGTATTTTTAGGGGTTCCTCCATATATTGAGGGTGTGCGGGTGTGTTTTTAGGGGTTCCTCCATATATTCAGGGTGTGTGGGTGTATTTTTAGGGGCTCCTATATATATTCAGGGTGTGTGGGTGTATTTTTAGGGGCGCCTCCATATATTCAGGGTGTGTGGGTGTATTTTTAGGGGTTCCTCCATATATTCAGGGTGTGTGGGTGTGTGTTTGTAGGGGTCCTCCATATATTCAGGGTGTGCGGGTGTATATTTAGGGGTTCCTCCATATATTCAGGGTGTGTGGGTGTATTTTTAGGGGTTCCTCCATATATTCGTGTGTGGGTGTCATTTTAGGGGCTCCTCCATATATTCAAGGTGTGCAGTGTCTTTTTAGGGGTCCTCCATATATTCAGGGTGGTGCGGGTGTCTTTTTAGGGGCTGCTCCATATATTCAGGGTGTATTGGTATTATTTTAGGGGTTCTTCCATATATTCAGGGTGTGTGGGTGTGTTTTTAGGGGTTCCGCCATATATTCAGGGTGTGCGGGTGTCTTTTTAGGGGTTCCTCCATATATTCAGGGTGTGTGGGTGTCTTTTTAGAGTTCCTCCATATATACAGGGTGTGCGGGTGTATATTTAGGGGCTCCTCCATATATTCAGGGTGTGCGGGTGTCTTTTTAGGGGCTCCTCCATATATTCAGGGTGTGTGAGTGTCTTTCTAGAGTTCCTCCATATATTCAGGGTGTGCCGGATGTGTTTTTGGGGGATCCTCCATATATTCCGGGTGTGTGGGTGTATGTTTAGGGGCTCCTCCATATATTCAGGGTGTGTGGGTGTCATTTTAGGGGCTCCTCCATATATTGAGGGTGTGCGGGTGTATATTTAGGGGTTCCTCTATATATTCCGGGTGTGCGGGTATCATTTTAGGGGCTCCTCCATATATTCAGGGTGTGTGGGTGTATTTTTAGGGGTTCCTCCATATATTCAAGGTGCGTGGGTGTGTTTTTAGGGGCTCCTCCATATATTCAGGGTGTGCGGGTGTCTTTTTAGGGGCTCCTCCATATATTCAGGGTGTGCGGGTGTCTTTTTAGGGGCTCCTCCATATATTCAGGGTTTGAGGGTGTCTTTAGGGGCTACTCCATATATTCAGGGTGTGTGGGTGTATTTTTAGGGGTTCCTCCATATATTCAGGGTGTGCGGGTGTATATTTAGGGGTTCCTCCATATATTCAGGGTGTGTGTGTTTTTAGGGGTTCCTCCATATATTCAGGGTGTGTGGGTGTAATTTTAGGGGCTCCTATATATATTCAGGGTGTGCGGGTGTATTTTTAGGGGCGCCTCCATATATTCAGGGTGTGTGTGTGTATTTTTAGGGGTTGCTCCATATATTCAGGGTGTGTGGGTGTCATTTTAGGGGTTCCTCCATATATTCAGGGTGTGCGGGTGTGTTTTTAGGGGTTCCTCCATATATTCAGGGTGTGTGGGTGTATTTTTAGGGGTTCCTCCATATATTCAGGGTGTGTGGGTGTCTTTTTAGGGGCTCCTCCATATATTCAGGGTGTGTGGGTGTCTTTTTAGGGGTTCCTCCATATATTCAGGGTGTGCGGGTGTCATTTTAGGGGCTGCTCCATATATTCAGGGTGTATTGGTATTATTTTAGGGGTTCCTCCATATATTCAGGGTGTGTGGGTGTGTTTTTAGGCGTTCCGCCATATATTCAGGGTGTGCGGGTGTCTTTTTAGGGGTTCCTCCATATATTCAGGGTGTGCGGGTGTCTTTTTAGGGGTTCCTCCATATATTCAGGGTATGTTTGTAGGGGTTCCTCCATATATTCAGGGTGTGTGGGTGTGTTTTTAGGGGTTCCGCCATATATTCAGGGTGTGCGGGTGTCTTTTTAGGGGTTCCTCCATATATTCAGGGTATGTTTGTAGGGGTTCCTCCATATATTCAGGGTGTGCAGTGTCTTTTTAGAGTTCCTCCATATATTCAGGGTGTGCCGGGTAAGTTTTTGGGGGTTCCTCCATATATTCAGGGTGTGCGGGTGTCTTTATGTGGATCCTCCATATATTCAGGGTGTGTGGGTGTCATTTTAGGGGCTCCTCCATATATTGAGGGTGTGCGGGTGTATATTTAAAGGTTCCTCTATATATTCCGGGTGTGCGGGTATCATTTTAGGGGCTCCTCCATATATTCAGGGTGTGTGGGTGTATTTTTAGGGGTTTCTCCATATATTCAGGGTGTGTGGTTGTCATTTTAGGGGTTCCTCCATATTTTCAGGTTGTGCGGGTGTGTTTTTAGGGGCTCCTCCATATATTCAGGGTGTGCGGGTGTGTTTTTAGGGGCTCCTCAATATATTCAGGGTGTGTGGGTGTCTTTTTAGGGGTTCCTCCATATATTCAGGGTGTCTTTTTAAAGGTTATTTTCAGGGTGTGCGGGTGTCGTTTAAGGGGCTCCTCCATATATTCAGGGAGTGTGGATATCTTTTTAGGTACTCCTCCATATGCAGTTGTGTTCAAAATTATTCAACCCCCACTGAAATTGAGTGTTTTGGCCAGTTTGACATTGATTTTGATCATTCAGTCATCTTGCTTACAATTAAATCAAAGAGGCACGTGTAGGTCAGACAAATATAACATAACATTTATAATGAAATAACCACAAATGTCTGTTCTGTGCTCACATCATTATCAGTTTTATTCAACCCCCAAGTGACATTCAATCTTAGTACTTAGTACAACATCCTTTTACAGTTAGAACAGCTTTTAAACGTGAAGCATAGCTTGACACAAGTGTCTTGCAGCGATCTACGGGTATCTTCGCCCATTCGTCATGGCAAAAGCCTCCAGTTCAGTCACATTCTTAGGCTTGCGCACTGCAACTGCTTTCTTTAAGTCCCACCAGAGGTTCTCAATCGGATTTAAGTCAGGTGACTGCGATGGCCACTCCAAAATGTTCCAGCCTTTAATCTGCAACCATGCTCTAGTGGACTTGGAGGTATGCTTGGGATCATTGTCCTGTTGAAAGGTCCAACGTCTCCCAAGCCTCAGGTTTGTGACGGACTGCATCACATTGTCATCCAATATCTCCTGGTACTGAAGAGAATTAATGGTACCTTGCACACGCTGAAGCTTCCTGTACCTGCAGAAGCAAAACAGCCCCAAAGCATGATTGACCCCCGCCATGCTTCACAGTAGGCAAGGTGTTCTTTTCTTCATAGGCCTTGTTCTTCCTCCTCCAAACATAGTGTTTATCCATGGGCCCAAACAGTTCTAATTTTGTTTCATCAGTCCAGGGCCGGCGCTAATGTAAGGCGGCACAGGCGGCCGCCTTACTGTCCTGGCCTGCTGCCAGTTTGAGGGGCGGAAAAATCATATTTGCGGCGGCGCTGCAGTGTGTGTGCCTGTCTCAGTCCCATCCCACGTTCTTACACGAGCAGGCACACTGTGTAATTGGCGCCGCCCCCACACGTGATCCACATAGCCCAGGAAAACAACTGCAGGAGGAGCCACCAGCCCGCGTGCTTTCACTCTGCTGCAATGGAGGAGCCACCAGCCCGCGTGCTTTCACTCTGCTGCAATGGAGGAGCGAGGCGGAGAGGAGATTTATTACCAGGTGTGAATAAACTAATGGGAGGGGGGTGTAGATTAATATACTGGGGGGGCTGTAAATTGCTGCACTGGGTCTGGGGGCTGTAATAGATATACTGGGGGGCTGTAAATTGAAATACTGGGTCTGGGGCTGTAAATAGATATACTGGGGGGGGGGCTGTAAATTGCTATACTGGGTCTGGGGGCTGTAAATGGATATACTGGGTCTGGGGGCTGTAAATGGATATACTGGGTCTGGGGGCTGTAAATAGATATACTAGGGGGGCTGTAAATAGATATACTGGGTCTGGGGCTGTAAATGGATATACTGGTCTGGGGGCTGTAAATAGATATACTGGGGGGGCTGTAATGGATATACTGGGTCTGGGGGCTGTAAATGGATATACTGGGTCTGGGGCTGTAAATGGATATACTGGGTCTGGGGGCTGTAAATTGATATACTGGGTCTGAGGGCTGTAAATAGATATACTAGGGGGGCTGTAATAGATATACTGGGGGGGCTGTAAAGGATATACTGGGTCTGGGGGCTGTAAATGGATATACTGGGTGGGGGCTGTAAATGGATATTACTGGGTCTGAGGGCTGTAAATAGATATACTGGGGGGCTGTAAATTGCTATACTGGGTCTGGGGGCTGTAAATGGATATACTGGGTCTGGGGGCTGTAAATGGATATACTGGGTCTGGGGCTCTAAATAGATATACTGGGGGCTGTAAATTGAAATACTGGGTCTGGGGCTGTAAATTGATATACTGGGGGGGCTGTAAATGGATATACTGGGTCTGGGGGCTGTAAATAGATATACTGGGGGCTGTAAATGGATATACTGGGTCTGGGGGCTGTAAATAGATATACTGGGGGGGCTGTAAATTGATATACTGGGTCTGGGGGCTGTAAATAGATATACTGGGGGCTGTAAATGGATATACTGGGTCTGGGGGCTGTAAATAGATATATACTGGGGGGGCTGTGTAAATTGATATACTGGGTCTGAGGGCTGTAAATAGATATACTACTGGGGGGGTGTAAATAGATATACTGGGTCTGGGGGCTGTAAATTGCTATACTGGGTCTGGGGCTGTAAATGGATATACTGGGTCTGGGGGCTGTAAATAGATATATACTGGGGGGCTGTAAATGGATATACTGGGTCTGGGGGCTGTAAATAGATATACTGGGGGGCTGTAAATGGATATACTGGGTCTGGGGGCTGTAAATAGATATACTGGGGGGGCTGTAAATTGCTATACTGGTCTGGGGGCTGTAAATGGATATACTGGGTCTGGGGCTGTAAATAGATTTACTACTGGGGGGCTGTAAATAGATATATACTGGGTCTGGGGCTGTAAACTGATTTACTGGGGGTGTAAATTGCTATGCTGGTGGGTGTAAAATCATGTACTGGGGGTGTAAAAAATGATATGCAGGGGTTTGAATAAACTGATATTGGTACATTACCTTTTTTATTGCTGTGGAGCTCTGTTATACACTCATTCACACTGCACATTACTGTGAGTTTTATTGCTGTGGATTCTGTGATACGCTCATACACACCGCACATTACTGTGAGTTTTATTACTGTGGAGCTCTGTGATACGCTTTTACACTCTGCACATTTCTGTGAGTTTTATTGCTGTGGAGCTCTGTGATACGCTCATACACTCTGCACATTTCTGTGAGTTTTATTGCTGTGGAGCTCTGTGATACGCTTTTACACACTGCACATTACTGGAAGGTTTATTGAAGTGAGCTCTGTAATTTGCAGTGTGTATAAGTACATCAATAAGGTAGACGTATCTTATAAACCTGAATTGCTCCTGGTGAGGGTATAAATAAAACCCACCAGTTTTTCTCATGGCTGAGAAGCCGCATGAGGACATGTGGTTGCTTAGAAAGCAGCTTTTGGTTTCATTAGGAAGGACTAGCCTGACCCAGAGGTGTCGTGATGCGGCAGAAGAGCTTACACTTTAATGACCATTCAAATAAACCAAAACCTCTGTGTTTTGTTTAACATGGAGCTACAGGGGTGAGCAGGTCTGGACTGGGACAGAAAATCAGCCCTGGATGTCATCCAGACCGGCCAATTTAATTATGCAAATACGCACAAATATAGTATATAATCCAACTGGATCGCTCAACCAATCGCTCTACAGATACTGGAGTTGCTGCAGAGCGATTGGGTAAAGCACCGCAGTGGCACTGAGGTCAAGTGTGCACCATGCCTTAAGGTGAGGCGGATGCGCAGAGGGTCTCACCAGCACGGTGGCCGCAATATGAGACTGCGTCTGTTTTGCAGTGTGGAAGTTCTCACCTCACCCATTAAGGGCAGCGCGAGCCACGCGGTGAACCAGCATTCACACTGGCCCACAGAGCCATCGGCCCACCGGGAATCTCCCTGTAGTCCCTATGGCCAGTACATGCCTGGGGGTGAGCGCAAATGACAACTTATTTTCTTGGTATGTTTTAGAGATTATTATGCATCTCAATGCTGATTGACATGGCATGGTAGGGATGGGGGGGGGGCACCAAAACGCACCTTCGCCTGAGTAGACAAAAATGCTTGCACCGGCCCTGCATCAGTCCACAGAACACTATCCCAAAACTTCTGTGGTTTGTCCACGTGACTTTTGGCATACTGCAGTCGACTCTTCTTATTCTTTGGAGACAGCAAGGGGGTGCGCCTGGGAGTTCTGGCATGGAGGCCTTCATTATGCAGTGTGCGCCATATTGTATGAGCTGAAACTTCAGTACCCACATCTGACAAATCTTTTCTCAGTTCCTCAGCAGTCACACGGGGACTTTTCTCCACTTTACGCTTCAGGTAGCGCACAGCAGTCGAAGTCAGCATCTTCTTTCTGCACGACCAGGTAGCGTTTCAACAGTGCCTTTGCCTTGAATTTGCGAATGATGCTTCCTATGGTCTCTCTTGGTATGTTTAACATCTTTGCAATCTTCTTATAGCCATTGCCCTTCCTGTGAAGAGTAATCACCTCTTCTCTTGTCTTCCTGGACCATTCTCTTGACTTCACCATGTTTGTAACCACACCAGTAAATGTCTAGAAGGAGCTGAGTATCAAAGTCATTTTAAAGCTGCCTAATTGGTGCTTATTATGCTTTATTGCTGCTCCGTGACATCCACAGGTGTTTTCAATACCTGATTGAAAACACTTGAATGAACCTCTGTTCTTCAGAGTGGTAGTCTTTAAGGGGTTGAATAATTGTGTCAATGAAGAATTCACAAAAGAAACATTTACTACTGTATTACAAAACCAATTGATGTCATTTTAGTTGCATATGGTTCTTTAAAAAGTCCTTGTAGGATTTCATTCTGAATACAATTACAAATGTACACTAAATTCCCTAAAACCCTTTACAGCATTGGGGGTTGAATAATTTTGAACACAACTGTATGCCCGGTGTTATGTGTAAGATGTTGTTATTTGGAGGTGGCTCCTGCAAACGGCCATATGTTTTTTGAGGCATGACAATGGAACCAATTTTGTCCAGGTTTCAATTCAAAGCGGCTTTGGAAAAGGCTGTAATGTTGCTGGGATGGAAAGAAACATAGAAAAATGTCGGCAGATAAGAACCTTTCGGCCCATCTAGTCTGCCCAATTACATGGATACTTTACCTGGATTTATCTTTTGTTTAGGATAGCCTTATGCCTATCCCATGCTTGCTTAAATTCAATCACTGTTTTGGCCTCTACCACTTCTACTGGAAGACTGTTCCATGTATCCACCACCCTCTCAGTGAAATAATGTTTCCTGATGTTACTTTTAAACCTTTGCCCCTCTAATCTAAGACTATGTCCTCTTGTTTTGCTATTTTGTTTCCTTTTAAATATACTCCCTTCCTCTACCTTGTGGATTCACTTTACGTATTTAAATGTTTCTATCATATCTCCTCTGTCTCGTCTTTTTTCCAAGCTGTACATGTTAAGATCATTAAGCCTTTCCTGGTAACTTTTCTCCTTCAAGCCGTACACCATTTTAGTAGCCCTTCTCTGAACTCTCTCTAAGATGTCTATATCCTTCTGGAGATACGGTCTCCAGTACTGCACACAGTACTCCAAGTGAGGTCTCACCAGTGCTCTGTACAGTGGCATGAGCACTTCCCTTTTCCTACTGCTAATACCTCTCCCTACACAACCAAGCATTCTGCCAGCATTTCCAAGCATTCTGCCAGCATTTCCAAGCATTCTGCTAGCATTTCCTGCTGCTCTATTACATTGACTACTTACCCTTAGATCCTCTGAAATAATAACCCCTAAATCCCAAACCTCAGATGTATCAAATATTCTATATTCAATCTAGGAGAAGGTGGGGGAAGCCAGATCTAATGATAGTGCATTTAGGGGGTAACGACATAGGGGATATTCTGTTTTTGGGTTATTTCTTTCAGAGCGGGCGAAGAGAGTATGGATCCTGGGACACTCCTATGTGCACTGGGTGGCTGTTTACGCTCACTAAAACGGGCATTAGGTGGATAGGAAGGAGGGGTATGGGGTGGGTGCAGCTTTTAGGGGTAGCACAGGAATCTAGGAGAAGATGGGGGAAGCCAGATATAATGATAGTGCATTTAGGGGGTAATGACATAGGGGCTATGACGACGATTTGCAGAATAGGGTCCGGGAAACACTTAGGTGGTTCAGGAAGGAATGGCCGGACGTTCAGGTAGTGTGGTCTAATGTAATTGCTAGATTAGTGTGGAGGAACTGCAGGGAGCAGGGTGCAGGATACATCCAGAGAAAGAAGCTAAACCAGGCAGCGAAAAAGAAGATGCTGGAGATGGGAGGTAAGGTTCTGGAGCATCAGAACATAGTGACAATGCAGGAGGAATTGTTTAGGAATGATGGCGTCCATTTGTCTGAGGCGGGGAACAACCTTTTCGTTGGCAACATCGAAGGGCTGATAAAGACCCTTGTGTCTTCGAAGGACTGATAAAGACCCTTTTGGTGGTGGTGAAATACGCGGCTTTGGCATGTGGAGACGCGATAGAGGGGGAGGGTCTGTAGGTTAGGGGGTCTGTGTGGTGGTTTGTGCGGCCAAACACAGGTGCCTCCTGGTTTGCAGATCCTCTCGGCCTGCTATCTGCTATAAAGAGAGCAGCGTGTGGTCGCGCTAGCACAGCCACGTGGTTCATTGCGGTTGCCAGTGTTATCTGGCTGGATCTATGGTACCAGTGTTATCTGGTGTTACCTATTCCAAGAAAGCGAGGATCGCTGATAATTCTGCCACAAAGGCAATGATTTTTTGGCCTTGATTATAAATAAAAGACGTGACCTTTTCAAACCGCCAATACTCTTGTCATGTGTTTTATTTATGGGGAGAGCGGGGGCGGGGAGGGGGGGATGGTTTGGGGGTTGAAGGGAAGTAAAGGTAACTTAAGAAAAAGGTAATGGTGGAAGAGAAATAAGGGTAAAATGCTTAGTACTGATGAGAGACTGAATGGGAGCGAAGAAGCTTAAGCAATTTCCCTGTTTAAAGAAAAATTAGAAAGTTGGGAGGAGTTACAATGGTTCCCCTTTTGTTTCAGGAGTATCGCTGGGATTGGGTCTCGGGGGCAGATAACAGAAAGGGGAGGGGCAGGGGTAATAGAAAAGGGTAAGCAAGGGACAGAAAAAAATCAGTCTAACCTTTGTCTTTTTCCCACCCTACCCACCCTGTTTTTAGGGTACTGCCTGTTTACCGAGTCGAAAAGGTCACGTCGTCATAGAGTAGCTTGACCTCGGATAGGGGCAAATGAAGTGGTGATTCCGCCAGTCATTTCAAGACCACCCGTGGGTTCCCATATGGAGTTATACCATGTCGCAGGAAGCCGGTTGGTGGTTTGTGCGGCCAAAGCCAGTGGATTGCTTTAGATATGGGCATGGTTAGTTGAGGTGCAGTCAGGTAAATTCACCATGTTACATGAAGCCAGCTGGTGGTTTGTGCGGCCAAATCTGGGGGATTGTATTGACAGTTACTTCGGCTCGTGTTTTTTTACGGCCAAAGCCGTTGTTTTTTGAGTAAAGACATGGTTAGTTGAGGCGCAGTCAGTTAATTTCACCATGTTACATGAAGCCAGCTGGTGGTTTGTGCGGCCAAAGCTGGGGGATTGTTTTTGAGTAAAGGCGTGGTTAGTTGAGGTGCAGTCAGATAATTTCACCATGTTACATGAAGCCAGCTGGTGGTTTGTGCAGCCAAAGCGGAGGGGACTATATGGACAGTTACTTCGGATGGTGAAATATGCGGCCCTGGCACGTGGAGAGGCGATAGAGGGGGAGGATCTGTAGGTTAGGGGGTCTGTGTGGTGGTTTGTGCGGCCAAACACAGGTGCCTCCTGGTTTGCAGATCCTCTCGGCCTGCTATCTGCTATAAAGAGAGCAGCGTGTGGTCGCGCTAGCTTAGCCACGTGGGGCCGGCCGCTTTTTCTGGGCAATGCTGGTGGTGCATTGCGGTTTCCAGTGTTATCTGGTGTTACCTATTCCAAGAAAGCGAGGATCGCTGATAATTCTGCCACAAAGGCAATGATTTTTTGGCCTTGATTATAAATAAAAGACGTGACCTTTTCAAACCGCCAATACTTTTGTCATGTGTTTTATTTATGGGGAGAGCGGGGGTGAGGAGGGGGGGATGGTTTGGGGGGTTGAAGGGAAGTAAAGGTAACTTAAGAAAAAGGTAATGGTGGAAGAGAAATAAGGGTAAAATGCTTAGTACTGATGAGAGACTGAATGGGAGCGAAGAAGCTTAAGCAATTTCCCTGTTTAAAGAAAAATAGAAAGTTGGGAGGAGTTACAATGGTTCCCCTTTTGTTTCAGGAGTATCGCTGGGATTGGGTCTCGGGGGCAGATAACAGAAAGGGGAGGGGCAGGGGTAATAGAAAAGGGTAAGCAAGGGACAGAAAAAAATCAGTCTAACCTTTGTCTTTTTCCCACCCTACCCACCCTGTTTTTAGGGTACTGCCTGTTTACCGAGTCGAAAAGGTCACGTCGTCATAGAGTAGCTTGACCTCGGATAGGGGCAAATGAAGTGGTGATTCCGCCAGTCATTTCAAGACCACCCGTGGGTTCCCATATGGAGTTATACCATGTCGCAGGAAGCCGGTTGGTGGTTTGTGCGGCCAAAGCCAGTGGATTGCTTTAGATATGGGCATGGTTAGTTGAGGTGCAGTCAGGTAAATTCACCATGTTACATGAAGCCAGCTGGTGGTTTGTGCGGCCAAATCTGGGGGATTGTATTGACAGTTACTTCGGCTCGTGTTTTTTTACGGCCAAGCCGTTGTTTTTTGAGTAAAGACATGGTTAGTTGAGGCGCAGTCAGTTAATTTCACCATGTTACATGAAGCCAGCTGGTGGTTTGTGCGGCCAAAGCTGGGGGATTGTTTTTGAGTAAAGGCGTGGTTAGTTGAGGTGCAGTCAGATAATTTCACCATGTTACATGAAGCCAGCTGGTGGTTTGTGCAGCCAAAGCGGAGGGGACTATATGGACAGTTACTTCGGATGGTGAAATATGCGGCCCTGGCATGTGGAGAGGCGATAGAGGGGGAGGATCTGTAGGTTAGGGGGTCTGTGTGGTGGTTTGTGCGGCCAAACACAGGGGCCTCCTGGTTTGCAGATCCTCTCGGCCTGCTATCTGCTATAAAGAGAGCAGCGTGTGGTCGCTCTAGCTCAGCCACGTGGGGCCGGCCGCTTTTTCTGGGCAATGCTGGTGGTGCATTGCGGTTGCCAGTGTTATCTGGTGTTGCCTATTCCAAGAAAGCGAGGATCGCTGATAATTCTGTCACAAAGGCAATGATTTTTTGGCCTTGATTATAAATAAAAGACGTGACCTTTTCAAACCGCCAATACTTTTGTCATGTGTTTTATTTATGGGGAGAGCGGGGGCGAGGAGGGGGGGATGGTTTGGGGGGTTGAAGGGAAGTAAAGGTAACTTAAGAGAAAGGTAATGGTGGAAGAGAAATAAGGGTAAAATGCTTAGGCATCAACTCAACTCGCCGTGTTTGGAGGAGGAATGCTGCATATGACCCCAAGAACACATCCCCACCGCCAAACATGGTGATGGAAACATTATGCTTTGGGGGTGTTTTTGTGATAACGGGACAGGACAACTTCTTCGCAACAAAGGGACGATGGACGGGCCATGTACCATGAAATCTTTGGTGAAAACCTCCTTCTCTCAGCCTGGGCATTGAATATGGGTCGTGGATGTGTATTCCAGCATCACAATCACAATGTCTTAAAACACCAAGGCAACAAAGGAGTGGCTCAAGAAAAAGCACATTAAGGTCCTGGAGTGACCTGGCCAGTCTCCAAACCTTCATCCCATAGAAAATCTATGGAGGAGCTGAAGGTTGGAGTTGCCAAATGTCAGCCTCAAAACCTTAATGACCTGGAGAGGATCTACAAAGAGGAGTGGGACAAAATAGGCGAATTGTCACCAAATGCAGTGCCTGTTCGACGGCCGTGAAATCCCCCATAGAGAAGCAATGGTTAATCTATTCACAGACGCCGAACAGCAGAGAAATGTCAGTGAAATGCCCTAATTTCCGGTGGTTTCATTCGGCAGGTTTAATCAGGCGAATCCCATAGGTTTCAATGTAAAAACAAATTATTTGTTGTTTCTCTTAATTATTTATTCAACTTTTTATTCTTTTCATTTGCAGCAAAAAGTCTCTTTATTAATTATTTTAAGTTTTTTGTACGAATTTTCGCCAAAAATTTTAATATCAATTTTTTTTCAAAGCTTTTTTTATTCTGTAACAGACTTTTTATTATTGTTTATTCATAGGATCTTATATCATTTTCATACATTATTTTTTTTAAATGCCTTTTATTTTTTTTATCTACTAATTTCTCTCCTTTAAAATTATTGTCTTTCTAGGCTTTTTAGGCTCATAATCACTGCACGTAAATCATGTGGTCATACATGACACCTTAATAGTAAGGGCATCAATATTCCTATATTTAGTAATTAGTCGTCACTCTGATAATCGCTGATTGGTTTTCAAGGCTTTTATAGGACCATATTTTGGCCATGTTTCCACTTTAAGTCCCATCTTGAGGCACATCTCTATATTATTAGATTTGGCCGCCCATATAATTGCACTTATCTTATTCTGTATATGAGGCCAGATTGGTTGTATGAAGAGGTTACTGTATGAGGCGGTATGGGGTGACCATATTGACATGGCCGAATGAAAACACGTATGGCGACGAGGACTTTAAAAAATCACAGAGACGCGGATGGTCCATAACAATCACGAAAGTAACCGAAAGCGTGCGCATGCGCAGAAGATAGAGGAGGAGGATGACGAACCCACGTGTTGCGATGACGAGGAACCCATGTGATGCGGAAGAACGGATGCGCACCGCTTGGAAGAACGAACGACTCACTATAAAGACGCACACAGCGATGGAAGGAGGAAATATCCCACTGAGGAAGCTAACAGTCCGCTGGCGAAACGCGTTTGGGTGCTTTTGTTTTTTATGTGTTATTTAATGAATAGTTCGGCTGCTGCACATACCTGTCCCTGGTATTTGTGAAGGGGAGGTTTGAGCGAGGCAGAGGTTTCCTGGCCGCCTTTTCCCCATAAGTGGCAACTCTTCAGGAGTACGACCCTGCAGGAGCGAGGATGTCACGGATCCCTCTGCTTATCTGACTAGTGGTCCCTATACGCAGGACACTCTCTACCCTTCCGATCCTTAGATTGGTCGGCACGACTAGACAGACACAGAATACGACAAGATAGTGTATCCACAAAAAATGACACTAGAACGATACACAAGACCTTAGAATAATTAGCTCTTCCCAAGACCCTAACAATACAAGGGGTAGTCTGATGTGTGCTTAGGGTGCCACACAGACTGACCTCAATACCAGAATTAGAAGAGTTAATGCCAATACCAGGGGTTATGCACAGAATGGTTCGTTCACCAATGCCAAGGATCATACACAGAGTGGTTCGTTCGCCAATGCCAGGGGTCATACACAGAATGGTTCGTTTGCCAATGCCAAGGGTCATACACAGAATGGTTCGTTTGCCAATGCCAGGGGTCATACACAGAATGGTTCGTTTGCCAATGCCAAGGGTCATACACAGAATGGTTCGTTTTCCAATGCCAAGGGTCATACACAGAATGGTTCGTTTTCCAATGCCAAGGGTCATACACAGAATGGTTCGTTTGCCAATGCCAAGGGTCACACACAGAATGGTTCGTTTGCCAATATATACAAGAGCTCTGCGGGAAGTAACTACCACGTCAGGGCACCGGTGAATAGTGAAGCTGGGTTTTAAACTCGGCGGGTCCGCGTCATCACGCCTAGCCCCGCCCCCCGGCGTCCCACGTGTGCGGAACCCTACCGCGATATCAATCGGCGCCTGGTCAGCGAGCAGCGAGGAAGCCGCTGCCAGGCGCCGGGGGGGTGCGGAGGCCACCGTGACAGAACCCCCCCTCAACGGGCGGCCACTGGACGACCCCCAGGAGCACGGGGATGAGCCAAATAGAAAGCCCTCACCAACCGAGGAGCATGGACCTCAGTAGCCGGGAGCCAAGAGCGATCCTCTGGACCGTAGCCCACCCAGTCAACCAAGTACTGAAGGACCCCCCTAGAAATCCTGGTGTCCAGGATGGCCTCAACTTCAAACTCCTCCTCGCCCTCCACAGAGACAGGAGGAGGGGGACACGGGCCCTGGTGTACCGATTACACAAGAGTGGTTTCAAAAGGCTCACGTGGAACACATTGTGTATCCTGATATGGGGGGGCAGTGCCAAAGCATAGGAGACCGGATTGATTCGCCGCAGAATCTTATAGGGACCTATGTATCTGGGTGCCAGTTTCATAGAGGGTACTAAGAGCTTGATGTTCCGTGAAGAAAGCCAAACCCTGTCCCCGACTTGATACACGGGTGCCGGCCTCCTGTGTCTGTCGGCCTTGATCTTCTGGACAACACTGCTATCCTCCAGTGCCCGTTTAACCCTTCCCCAAGTTTCTTTCAATGACGCCAAATGCTCATCCAGAGCAGGAATCGTGGTATCAGGAAACGTAGCGGGGAGCACGGGAGGATCAAAACCGTAAACAGTGAAGAAAGGGGAATGTCCTGTGGCTTCGCTCACTGCACTGTTCAAGGCATACTCTGCCCAAGGTATCAGGTCTGACCAGTTATCTTGTCGTTCGGACAAAGCACCTGAGATATTTCTCTATATTCTGATTGGCTCGTTCTGCTGCTCCGTTGGTCTGGGGGTGATAGGCCGAAGAGAAGGATAGGTCTATCCCCACATTCTTGCAAAACCCTTTCCAGAATCTGGAGACAAATTGGGTCCCCCTATCAGAGACAATCCCAAGAGGAATACCGTGTATGCGGACCACATTGGTAGAAAATGGGCACCAGTTCGGCTGCCGAAGGTAGTTTCCGAAGAGGAACATAGTGACCCATTTTGGAGAATCGATCTATGACCGTGAGTATTACAGTATTCCCTCTGGACTCGGGTAACTCTACTATAAAATCCATAGCTAAATGCGACCATGGTCGTTCGGGGATTGGCAGAGGCTGGAGTAAACCAATGGGTGCTGTTTTGGGACTTTTATGTCTTGTGCACACCTCGCACACGGTTATGTAATCTTTAACATCACGGCGCACCGTGGGCCACCAGAGGAGTTTACGTATACTAGACACTGTTTTGGTGATCCCCATATGCCCAGAGGTTTTGTTATCATGATAAAGTTTTAGTACTTCTTCTCTCTCGTTCTCAGGTACAAAGAGTTTCGCAGGAGGTCTCCCCCCAGGAGCTGTACCCTGGGCGGTCTGCAATCTTATCATCAGAGGAGACGAGACACTAATCGTGGTAAAGGCTATAATCCTTTCCTGGGGTACAATGGGATGCTGATCTTGGATGTTATGTTCGTAGGATTCGTACTGTCTCGACAATGCGTCTGCTTTAATGTTTCTTGACCCAGGTCTATATGTGAGGACGAAATTAAAGCTTGAAAGAAACAATGACCATCTCGCTTGTCTGGCATTTAACCGTTTAGCGTCTCCAATGTACGTAAGATTCTTATGATCGGTTATGATAACAATGGGGTCCCTAGACCCCTCCAATAAGTATCTCCACTCCGCCAAGGCTGCGATAACTGCTAACAACTCTCTATTTCCGATATCATAGTTCCTCTCTGCCGGGGACAACTTTCGGGAATAGAAGCCGCATGGATGCAAGGGTTTGTCGGGTGCCTCCCTTTGGGACAAGACTGCACCAAGACCTAGCTCGGAGGCGTCAACTTCAACCTGGAAAGGCAGAGCCGGATCTGGATGTCGGAGAACAGGGGCAGTTGTGAATGCCTGTTTAAGTGCCTCAAAGGCTTGACTGGCCTGGGGTGTCCATTTCTGATTTCCCACCCCTTTCTTTGTCATAGCCGTGAGGGGGGCTACCAAGGCCGAAAAGTCTTTAATGAACCTCCGGTAGTAATTAGTAAACCCCAGAAACCTCTGGATGGCTTTAAGCCCTTGGGGTAGAGGCCAGTCAAGAATCGCTGAGAGTTTTTTAGGATCCATTTGAAAACCCTCAGGGGTTATTATATACCCAAGGAAGTGCACTGTTTCTATGTCGAATAAGCATTTCTCTAGCTTACAATATAACCCAGCCCTCAATAATCTCTCCAACACTTGTTGCACATGGGCGTGATGAGTGTCCTTATCAGGAGAGTATATCAGGATGTCATCCAGATATACTATGACGAACGCTTGCAGAAAGTCCCTTAGGGTGTCGTTTATGAGGTCCTGAAAAACGGCTGGCGCATTGCATAAACCAAAGGGCATCACCAGGTATTCATAATGCCCGCTACGTGTATTAAAAGCCGTTTTCCATTCATGCCCCTTCTTAACCCTTACTAGGTTGTAGGCTCCGCGTAAATCGAGCTTCGTGTATATACGGGCCCCTTTTAGTCGGTCGAATAATTCTGTTATAAGAGGTATGGGATATGCATTTCTTATGGTAATCCTATTCAAACCTCTATAATCGATGCAAGGTCGCAGGTCACCCTCTTTTTTGGAGACGAAAAAGAAACCTGCTCCTGCTGGAGAGGAGGATCGTCTGATAAATCCTCGCTCTAGATTCTCCCTTATATACTCCTCCATAATGTCGTTTTCCTTTTGTGACAAAGGGTATACGTGTCCTCTAGGAGGCATAGTACCAGGGAGTAACTCTATAGCACAGTCATATGGACGATGCGGTGGTAGGACCTCAGTCCTGGTTTTAGAGAACACCTCCTTTAACGCCATATAACATTCAGGGACTTCGGTGGACAAAGGAGGTGCTGTGGCAATATTGAGGCTACCAATCACATTTACCCTGCCCAGGCACTTTGACTGGCAACTAGGACCCCAACATTTTATGTCTCGCTGGACCCAATCAATCACCGGGTTATGCTCTGTTAACCATGGAAACCCAAGAACGACAGGACATGAGGGAGAGTCGATAATCTGGAATCGTATGGTTTCACGGTGCAGAATTCCTGTATTCATGCATACATCAATAGTGTCGTGAGTGATATGGGGACATGACAGGGGTTTTCCGTCTATGGCCTCCACCATTAGAGGCCTCTCCTTTAGAACCAGAGGTAAGAGGTTTTTGGCGGCAAAACATCTGTCCATAAAATTACCTGAGGCCCCAGAGTCTAGGAATGCCTCAGTCTCGAGGTGAACCCCCTCCCAGGTGAGGGAGATGGGTACCAGAATCCGGGTTTTTTTTTTTCATTATCCACAAAGGAGGCATACAGAGAACCGATAACCTGGGTATTAGCTGTTCTTTGACCTGATTTGCCATTCTCACCCCTGCTACCCCTGGGTCTCTGAGGACATTGAAGGCGGAAATGATCTGCCCCGGCGCAATAAAAGCAGAGCCCCCTTTCTCTTCTGTGAGCTCTTTCTGCCTCTGAAATACCCGTTTTTTCCTATCTGCATGGGTTCAACGGCCGGTACATCAGTCTTTGCGGTCTCCGGGTTACCTGACGTAGTGGTGTGTCTGGGTACTAAGGGTAAAGGAGGCAGGACCCTTCTGGGTCTATCTCTGGGGTGTCTCCTTTCCCTGATTTGATCGTCCATGGCAATGCAAAAATCAACCAAATGATCCAGATGTTCTGGTAATTTTAAGGGCCAAGCTCAAACATAAAAGCCTCGTTCAGGCCTTCGGTAAAGGCTAGGGTTTAAACGTCGTTTGGCCAGAGCACCTCAGAAGTCAAAGTCTTAAACTCTATGGCATAGTCGGAGACCCTCCTATTACCCTGTTTGATGTGAAACAAGGACCTACCCGCATTGGTAGCCCTTCTAGAGGGGTCAAAGGTACGCTTTAACTCAGAGGTAAAAGCCTCATAGTCATAGATGATGGGTTTCTTATTCTCCCACAAGGGCGTGGCCCATAATAAAGCTTTTTCGGTTAAATGATTAATCAGATAGCCTACTTTGGCTTTATCAGACATACAGGACCCTGGATTGTTCTCGAACAAGATCTCGAGTTGGGTCAGAAAGCCCCGGCATAAGTTTGGTGTTCCATCATAGCGTACGGGTGCCTTCATACTGAGCCTACATCCCTCGGGAGAGGCCGGACTGACCCTAGGCACTACTGGGTCTGGAGGGCTTGCAGTTCCAGAACTGGATCGATTTAACAGGGTTTGCAGGGCAAGAGCAATCTGGTCCATCCTATGGTCCTGCTCTTCTTGTCTGGCTGCAATACGTGTCAACTGATTAGAGAGGTCTGCGGGATCCATTGGCCCTGACGTAATGTCACGGATCCCTCTGCTTATCTGACTAGTGGTCCCTATACGCAGGACACTCTCTACCCTTCCGATCCTTAGATTGGTCGGCACGACTAGACAGACACAGAATACGACAAGATAGTGTATCCACAAAAAATGACACTAGAACGATACACAAGACCTTAGAATAATTAGCTCTTCCCAAGACCCTAACAATACAAGGGGTAGTCTGATGTGTGCTTAGGGTGCCACACAGACTGACCTCAATACCAGAATTAGAAGAGTAATGCCAAACTCACAGGGGTTATGCACAGAATGGTTCGTTCACCAATGCCAAGGATCATACACAGAAGGTGTTCGTTCGCCAATGCCAGGGGTCATACACAGAATGGTTCGTTTGCCAATGCCAAGGGTCATACACAGAATGGTTCGTTTGCCAATGCCAGGGGTCATACACAGAATGGTTCGTTTGCCAATGCCAAGGGTCATACACAGAATGGTTCGTTTGCCAATGCCAAGGGTCACACACAGAATGGTTCGTTTGCCAATGCCAAGGGTCACACACAGAATGGTTCGTTTGCCAATGCCAAGGGTCATACAAGAGTTAGTATTGCAAAAATATACAAGAGCTCTGCGGGAAGTAGTACTACCACGTCAGGGCACCGGTGAATAGTGAAGCTGGGTTTTAAACTCGGCGGGTCCGCGTCATCACGCCTAGCCCCGCCCCCCGGCGTCCCACGTGTGCGGAACCCACGCGATATGAAGACTGCGCCTGGTCAGCGAGCAGCGAGGCAGCGCTGCGCCGCCGCCGGGGGGGTGCGGGGGCCACCGTGACAGAGGAGATCCATCGGAGAGAGGAGCAGCCGGAGAAGCAGAGGGTCGCCTTTCGGACCCACAAGCTGACTTTGTTGATCCTGAACATGGAAGCAGATCGGCCGTGAATGGGGCCTTTTTATTATATATTGTATATGTGGTTTATACAATATTCACACTATCTGCTGTATATTCTCTCTGAGGTAAAACGACACAGGATACTGGAGGAATGGAACACAATAAGAACCTTCTGGAAGAAACTTCAGGACAACATTATTTTCCTGACATTTAGAAACTGAATTGAGAGACGGGTGTGGACACTGTATGTTTTCTAGAACTCTCTCTGCTATTGACTATACCCTTATGGAACACCTAGGGCCCTATCACATTCCTAACGCAAAAACCCTCGCGCAGCGCGTGAATTTTTGCGCACAGCGTTAACGCGCGTAAATCAACGCTGGTATTACAATCCTCGCGCATTTTTTCATCCGCCAAAAAATAAGGCGCGTAAAACGGACGCACGAAAATGCACTCGCGTTAACGTTGCGCGCAGAAATCCTTTTTACGTTATCCTATTTTTGGCTCGGGTTTGCGGAGTCTTACCAGTTTAATGAATAAGTGCAGCCATTGTGTTACACATGGACTACGAGATGTTTCTGTCAGCAGAGAATACTCGGATTTTAAGCTGTGATTTCCTGTGCCGCGTATCTTTATGTATCTGTATGTATCTTTATGTATGTGTAGGTATAGTTATACGGGGGAGAGAAAAATTTAATTTTGGGGATTTGCCAAGGGTTTTTTTCCCTCTGAAAGAAGCTTTGTGCTTCCACTACTTTAAAACCAGAAACCCAGGTGAGGATATATATATATATACCGTATATACTCGGGTATAAGCCGACCCGTGTATAAGCCGACCCCCCCCCTACTTTTTCCCAAAAAACCTGTGAAAACTTATTGACTCGCGTATAAGCCTAAGTGGGATATTGCCCCAGCTCACACATGGATATTGCCCCAGCTCACACATGGATATTGCCCCAGCTCACACATGGATTTGCCCCAGCTCACACATGGATTTGCCCCAGCTCACACATGGATATTGCCCCAGCTCACACATGGATATTGCCCCAGCTCACACATGGATTTGCCCCAGCACACACATGGATTTGCCCCAGCTCACACATGGATTTGCCCCAGCTCACACATGGATATTGCCCCAGCTCACACATGGATTTGCCCCAGCTCATGGATATGCCCCAGCTCATGGATTTGCCCCAGCACATGGATTTGCCCCAGCTCATGGATATGCCCCAGCTCTCACCTGGATATTGCCCCAGCGGCAGCCAGCTCTCACATGGATACTTGCCCCAGCTCCGGATCCAGCAGGGGTTGAGGGGGCCCAGATGCCGGGCAGCGGGAGTGCCTGCCCGGTCCTGAACAGCGTGAGTCCGTCCGTGTTGAAGGGGATGCGGCTCCGTGCGTGCGCAGGTCACGCGGTCCGGCCAGTCAGGTGGTACAGAGACTCAGTACCACCTGATTAGCCGGACCACGTGACCGGCTGCGCCTGCACGCAGCCGCATCCCCTTCAACACGGACGGACTCACGCTGTACAGGACCTTGACTCGCGTATAAGCCGAATCGCGGTTTTTTGACTCAAAATCTGAGTAAAAAAACTCGGCTTATACGCGAGTATATACTGTATTAATCATTTTGCAGGGCCCTTCTTAACTATGGTGTTGTTGTGGCCCCTGGGGGACCCTCTGTCAGTGTATGATCATTTTCTTGCGGGATGATGTGAATGAGAGGATTTTTTCACTCCGGCTGTCAGATCCATGGGAATTACAAAGAGCGATGCCAGTAAATATGAGTCGGTGTAAAGTGATGGATCCCATTTATCAAGCTCAGCATCATCATTAAATAGAAAATGTAAACACACCAAAACACGGAGGTTGCTGTAAACCGGTAGTGAAAGAACAATAAATCACACACTGATACCAAGGAGCAGGAAAATTGATTATTACCAGTTAATTGAGTAACATTACTAGAGACCAGTAATTGTGGCTACACTTAATTAGGTGCCGCTGCCGAACAGCAATGAACCACTTACTGCCAACTCAATCACAGTACTGAAGAGACCAGTTACTAGTGCAAAATATTTAGGCTTAAATGCCAGTTGAGTCAGGTAACACAGATAGCACTGAATTAGTTGAACCAGGGCCGGATTTACATAGGGGCAGATGGAGCAGCAGCTCCAGGCCCGTGCCTCAGAATAGGCCCAGAGAAAAAATAACAATGTCTGCATTGATGGACATTTGGACCTCATTATCTCCAACACCATATCAGCTACACGGTCATGTGAGGTATCATTGGAAAGGCCAGAGCATGGCCTTTTCAATGATACCAAACATGACCAGGTTTTATGTAACAATAAAAATAAAATAATAAATATTTTTTGTTTTCTAACACAGCAATACTTTACACTTTTCAATTATAAAGTGGACAATGATGCTGCACTAACTCACCATCTCAGGTGGGGAGGTGATGGCGCGATCAGTTATTATGAATTGTTACATCAAAAACCTAAACCCCCGCACTGCAACAAAGTGCACTGGGAGGGACGTTGGAACCCTGCGTCACTAATCTTTACACTTCACAAGGTCAAGGGAGGTGTCATTGGACAGGTCAGCGTCTGGCCTTTGCATTAATACCAAACATGACCATGTAAAATCTAAAAGAAAGGAAAACCAAAAAAACTTTTTTTATCTACTTATTTTTAGTTCTACTGCAATGGCATTGTCCATTTGTCACGTATAAAAATGAGCAATACCACTGCCGTTACTCACCTTCTCATTTCTCACGCTGGGAGCAAGGCCAGTGTTTTATACATAGCCATATTATTCATAAAACACCTTCCTCCAAAACACAAGGAAAATATTTCATTCTTTTTTGTTAAAATTGTAGATTTTCTCAGAAAAATGCAGTAACAGATTCCCATTTCAATTTCTTTAACAAGATTTCCCTATAGAATATATAACCACAAAGGTTTGGATGATAAAATGTGAAAAAATAATTTTACTCGCTGTAAATGATTGAAATCTGAATGTAAATTTCCTCACACAGTATCTGCCTGGATAGATATACAGTTGTGTTCAAAATTATTCAACCCCCAATGCTGTAAAGGGTTTTAGGGAATTTAGTGTACATTTGTAATTGTATTCAGAATGAAATCCTATAAGGACTTTTAAAGAACCATATGCAACTAAAATGACATCAATTGGTTTTGTAATACAGTAGTAAATGTTTCTTTTGTGAATTCTTCATTGACACAATTATTCAACCCCTTAGGCTAGGGTCAGACTAACGCATTTTTCACGTTGTCCGTGAAAATGTGCGTTCGAAGAATGGACGTATTTTTTCACGGAATACGCAATAGCGGTCATACTATGCGCAGTTTCATCCGTGATTTTGTACGGATCATCAATAAAACACTTCTTGCGTCTGGACGTTATGTTGGCTGGACATTAGCAGCGTCTGACGTCTCCAATTCACGCACACACGCCTCTAGCGGACGCAGCGCACTCTGTACGTCAGTACTAGTGGTTTAACGTTCTCGAAAAAATGCGTTCATTTTCCACTTGCGTTGCGCAGCCGGACTTTTGTGCGACCGTACTTCGTATATTGGCCGTCATTGCCCGTCATCTGCTGCTAGTGCGGCCGTGATTAAGTGCGCCAGAACGCGCGTTCGCACTGCCGCAGTCTGACCCTAGCCTTAAAGACTACCACTCTGAAGAACAGAGGTTCATTCAAGTGTTTTCAATCAGGTATTGAAAACACCTGTGGATGTCACGGAGCAGCAATACAGCATAATAAGCACCAATTAGGCAGCTTTAAAATGACTGTGATACTCAGCTCCTTCTAGACATTTACTGGTGTGGTTACAAACATGGTGAAGTCAAGAGAATGGTCCAGGAAGACAAGAGAAGAGGTGATTACTCTTCACAGGAAGGGCAATGGCTATAAGAAGATTGCAAAGATGTTAAACATACCAAGAGAGACCATAGGAAGCATCATTCGCAAATTCAAGGCAAAGGGCATTGTTGAAACGCTACCTGGTCGTGGCAGAAAGAAGATGCTGACTTCGACTGCTGTGCGCTACCTGAAGCGTAGAGTGGAGAAAAGTCCCCGTGTGACTGCTGAGGAACTGAGAAAAGATTTGTCAGATGTGGGTACTGAAGTTTCAGCTCAGACAATACGGCGCACACTGCGTAATGAAGGCCTCCATGCCAGAACTCCCAGGCGCACCCCCTTGCTGTCCCCAAAGAATAAGAAGAGTCGACTGCAGTATGCCAAAAGCCATGTGGACAAACCACAGAAGTTTTGGGATAGTGTTCTGTGGACTGATGAAACAAAATTAGAACTGTTTGGGCCCATGGATCAACGCTATGTTTGGAGGAGGAAGAACAAGGCCTATGAAGAAAAGAACACCTTGCCTACTGTGAAGCATGGCAGGGGGTCAATCATGCTTTGGGGCTGTTTTGCTTCTGCAGGTACAGGGAAACTTCAGCGTGTGCAAGGTACCATGAATTCTCTTCAGTACCAGGAGATATTGGATGACAATGTGATGCAGTCCGTCACAAACCTGAGGCTTGGGAGACGTTGGACCTTTCAACAGGACAATGATCCCAAGCATACCTCCAAGTCCACTAGAGCATGCTTGCAGATTAAAGGCTGGAACATTTTGGAGTGGCCCTCGCAGTCACCTGACTTAAATCCGATTGAGAACCTCTGGTGGGACTTAAAGAAAGCAGTTGCAGTGCGCAAGCCTAAGAATGTGACTGAACTGGAGGCTTTTGCCCATGACGAATGGGCGAAGATACCCGTATATCGCTGCAAGACACTTGTGTCAAGCTATGTTCCACATTTAAAAGCTGTTATAACTGTAAAAGAATGTTGTACTAAGTACTAAGATTGAATGTCACTTGGGGGTTGAATAAAACTGATAATGATGTGAGCACAGAAAAGACATTTGTGGTTATTTCATTATAAATGTTATGTTATATTTGTCTGACCTACACGTGCCTCTTTGATTTAATTGTAAGCAAGATGACTGAATGATCAAAATCAATGTCAAACTGGCCAAAACACTCAATTTCAGTGGGGGTTGAATAATTTTGAACACAACTGTAGCCATATCTGCCTGGATAGATATACCGTATCTGCACTATTAAATAACCGAAAATATACTTTCATTTCACTAAATTCCAAAAAAAGCCACTAAAATCTTCAACTCCAGCCCCAGAGAGATCTTAATTCAGCCCCAGAGAGATCTTAATTCAGCCCCAGAGAGATCTTAATCCAGCCCCAGAGAGATCTTAATCCGGCCCCAGAGAGATCTTAACCACTTGGCTGCTATGGACGCGCTCAGCATCCTTCGGACCTCTCTCCCTCCCGATCGCCAGGGTGCAGAGGGTTAATCCAGGCACCGTTTGGAAGGGCACAGCCTGCCCTTCCAAATGGTGGCTGTCATTAACCCCTGGGGAGCCGGATCACGAATCGGCGCTGAAAAGCCTCGGATCGTGATCCTCTCCCGGAGCTGGCCGACATCTTGGTTGTCTCCCCCTGAGGACTGACGCCAGTCCTGGAGTTAACCCCTAGCTGCCACCAATGGTGGAGATAGGGGGTTCATTGGAACCCCCTATCTCCCGATCCTTGGCAGCTAGGAGTTAATCGGCTAGAGCATGGCCTTTCCAACGATACCAAACATGACCATGAAAAAGTTTTTTTTTTTTTTAAAAATGTAAAAAAAAAAATATTTAGAAAAAAAAAATAAACAAGTTTTTTTTTGTTTTTGTTTTGTTATTGCAGCAATATTGTTCCCATTTCAATTATAATGTGAACAATAATGCTGCACTAACGATTTTTGTATGCGGTGCGTTTGTTAAAAATAGCGACATTTTCCCCCAAATAAAATGTAACGAGACCCCATTTCTAATTTTTTTAACAAGCGCACCCCATACAAAATATAACCGCAAACGATTGCATGTTAAAATGTGAAAAAAAACACTTTACACATAATAAATTATTGAAAATTCAAATTTTATTGCATTTTTTGTTATAATATACAGACATGACATAACGTATACATATAATAATGACATATTATGAATCTGCCGAGTCTGCCGGAAAAAAACTATATATAATTTGTCTGGGTCATATATCAAAATATGGCTACAAAACGCGTTTAAACATGATGAGCGAAAGCGGTAAAAATGACCTCAGCACAGGGGCGGGAAAAGCCTCAGCAGCGAAAGGGTTAATCCGGCCCTGGCAGTAACATGTGATTGATGACCTCAGCACCTCCTGAGGCTCTAATCGCTAGGAGTGCCCAGACCGTTTAAATGATATATAAATATCGAGCAACTTGCAGAGCATTTACAGCAACGAACTATGCAGTAATCCCTAATTAGAAAGAATTCTGCTCGGCAGACATGTATTGTTTAGAAGAGGATTTAATCAGCGGGATGAAAATTAAGCCGTGAAATCCCCATAGAGAAGCACTGCTTCGTCTATTC
Source organism: Leptobrachium leishanense (assembly GCA_009667805.1). Taxonomy (NCBI): domain Eukaryota; kingdom Metazoa; phylum Chordata; class Amphibia; order Anura; family Megophryidae; genus Leptobrachium; species Leptobrachium leishanense. The sequence continues at coordinate 453,326,070 of CM019064.1, forward strand.
AGAGAACACAAACCAGCAGTGAAAGGTTCCCGAAATGCCCTGCCATTCGGTGGTTTAATTCGGCAGTTTTATTCAGGCGAATCCCATAGACTTCAATGTTAAAAATATTCCCGTTTTAATTCAATATCTAATAAACCGTTCATTATAAAATTCTGCAGTAAAGAGTCTCTTTATTTATAGATTTTTCTGCATTTTAATTTTTTTAACTTTACTTCTTTTTTCTGTAACAGCCCTTTTATTATCATTCATTGGATCTTATATGTAAATTTCAGACATTTTCGCTCAGTAGTTTCTTTGCAAACAGCGTTTCACTTTTCAATCATTCAAGCAAACTGTTTTTTAATTTATTCACTGCATTCGTCTGCCGTGTCGGCTTTTTCCAGTGGCTGCGCTGCGTGTGATCGGCTCCTGCTCGGGTTTTTCCGGCGTTTTCGGCAGGTTAATCCAGATGTTTTTGCGGATTTTCAGCATGCATTCGGCGGGTTTGCGGTTAGTTTTCGGCGGGTTTGCGGCAGCCTTTCCCTGCAATTCGGGACCCTGTGGTCCTTGCTGAATACACCGCAGGGTCGCCGAAATGGGATTGGCAAAATGAACCGAATTGAAGAGAACGAAAAGTCACCGAACGTGCAGTGACTTTTCGATTCTCTTTGAATAACCCTGTTGGTTTGTTAATAGCAGTAAATATAAATCATTGATAACCTCCTCTGCCGAACCTGAACCTCTAATCACTCACAAAGCCCAAACAGGTGAATTGATTAGAAGGTGTCGGGTAAATGCCGAGCGTAACAGCAATATATATATATAATGCAGTGATCCCTTGTTTAGAAAGAATTCCATTCAGCAAGAAAATAATATTGAAACCAGGAATTTAAACAATATGATAAAACTTAGATGGTAAAATATGCTGCATATGTTGTCGATTAGCTCAGCGGCAAACCCTATAGCCAGAGGAAATATGTCCAATTCAGGATACAACGCCAGAGAACAATACTGCCGTCTGAGAATTGAGAAGCACAATAATCTCACGTTACGTTTCTGCGCCTGTCAAAGTCAATCTGCGTATATATGCTGCAGCAATAAAAAACAAAAATAAACTTCTCCATTTTATTGTTTGGGTATGTGTATAACGTGTAACTATACGTTGCTACATATTTTTTTTTGGGCTGGTGTATTTGGGTTCGGCCAGGACGTTCAGATTTGCCATTAACACCAGCTTATAGAAACATAGAAAAATGTCGGCAGATGAGAACCTTTCGGCCCATCTAGTCTGCCCAATTACATGGATACTTTACCTGGATTTATCTTTTGTTTAGGATAGCCTTATGCCTATCCCATGCCTGCTTAAATTCAATTACTGTTTTGGCCTCTACCACTTCAACTGGAAGACTGTTCCATGTATCCACCACCCTCTCAGTAAAATAATGCTTCCTGATGTTACTTTTAAACCTTTGCCCCTCTAATCTAAGACTATGTCCTCTTGTTTTGCTACTTTGTTTCCTTTTAAATATACTCCCTTCCAGTGGCGTAGCGTGTGTTGTCAGCGCCCGGGGCAAGGCAAGAATTGCGCCCCCCACGCACTCGACCCCTCCAGGTCTACAATGTCGACTCTACAGCAATAAAACACAGTAATGTGCAGTGTGTATGATCGTATCACAGAGCTGCACAGCAATAAAACTCACAATCATATATTAAAATAATGTAAATATTAATACAATAAATGAAATATACAAACTTAAAAAATAAATATTAAGATACAGAACCCTTATATCCCCCTGTACCTCCACCTTCCTTTATGTGTCCCCCTGTAACCATTTTCCCAAAATGTTTCCCTTATAGTTCCAATTCATGTGTCGTCTTTCACAGGGGTCAAGTAAAAAAAAAAAAAAGTGACGGAACTCCCTAAATTTCCCACACTCTGGCTGAACCTGTATTAGGAAGCTGCGGATGATGGCACTGTGTGTTGTTTCCATACTGGTGGTGGAACTGAGCGCTGCCGCTGACATAACTTACAGATTTCCGTGAATTTGTAACTGGAGTTGCGTTCAGTCATGGTCACCAAGATCCTAGGGAATATTTTTTCCCAGTTTCCTGCTTCTTTCAGGAAGCACAAGTACCAGATCACACCATCCTCTATTGTGGGACAAGAGGAGAGTATAGGGTTTTTTAATATATTATTTTTGTATTAAATGATTTTGCAGGTGCAAAGCAAATCCTTTAACCCTGGAGTCTCCCTGGTCCCTTTTGTCTCATCACCTTAATACATTGGTTACTGACCTGCCCTATCTTTGTAGACTTTAAACACCATCCGTGTGTACCTGAACCTCACAAAGAGCTGTTACTAGGCTCCGAATGTATCTCATCTACAGCCAATTTATCCATAATCCTCTCCTGCTCTACCCCTTGAAATCAATCTATACTAAGTAGTGTATTCTTATTTTTTGAATATGTTACATGCAGGATGCAAAGTATAGTGACAATCCTAGAAAATCCATCGATGCGCAGACACCAAATCAGACACATTTCTTTACAGGTAAGCATACATACTGACATACACTCTGACACAACATAAAGACAGAATGCACTGACAAATATTTATTTCGAAGCAGACACCATTATATACATACTGACAAAATATGACCATATAGAGACAGTCATATGTACAGACAAAGGCAGAAGCAAACACACATAAAGGCATGTACGCAGATGAAAAACATTCAGGTGCAACAGGAAAGGATAAACCCAAAAGGTAATCAATAAAAGACAATACCAGACTTTCTTCTCATATGATGCAAACAATTTCATTTAGAGAGACCTGCTCATACACACACACACACACACACACACACATTCATACACAAACACTGTGATAAGCTCATTCATGCACAGAAACTCTCACTCCTATGTAAAGCAGAAAAAATGACTGACACAAGCCACACATTGCTGGCATTTAATCCCATGGTCACCTGCCATTTCTCTCTGACCTCAGCAGCTGTCATTCTCACACTCACCTGCTATGAAGTATCTCCCCCATGAATAATATGGCTCCTACAACTGCCCCCCCCCCCCAACCTTCTCAGTGATTTCTGCAGAATTGACAGTGCAGGGTGAGGAACTCTGTGCTTGCAGGAGGTGGAGAAGGGGGGGGAGCAGCCAGGGGGGGCACACAAAATAAATAACAAATCACTGACAGCTGGGTCACTCACAAGACCTCTTGGTCTTATCTCTCACCTGCCAAGTGATCCTGGCTGAGTCTGAAAGTGGAGGATCATGCAGCTCAGTGCAGGGAGGGTAAGGTGCCAGCAGCTACAGACGCTCCCTCCATTCTCCTTCTCCTGGATTCCTCCTGCAGCCACTCACACCCTCTCACTCTCACTCACTGCAGGCGTCTCATGCTCCTCAAAGCCCACGTGGTGCAGTGATATGAGAAGTCACATGTCCTCCCAGACCAGTCAGAGGGATTTCCTGCATCTGCCTGTCCCCTCCTCGCGTTGTCACATGACTTGCACAGCCAATGGGAGGGCTGTGTGAGGGAACCGAGCAGATACCGGCTGCTGGAAGGTTCAAGCTAATAGGGGCGCAAATTTCTTTTGAAATTTGCGCCCTCCTCGAAAATTGCGCCCGGGGCCACCGCCCCCGAGGCCCCCCTCACGCTACGCCACTGCTCCTTTCCTCTATCTTGTGGATTCCCTTTACGTATTTAAATGTTTCTATCATATCTCCTCTGTCTCGTCTTTTTTCCAAGCTCTACATGTTAAGATCATTAAGCCTTTCCTGGTAACTTTTCTCCTTCAAGCCGTACACCATTTTAGTAGCCCTTCTCTGAACTCTCTCTAAGATGTCTATATCCTTCTGGAGATACGGTCTCCAGTACTGCACACAGTACTCCAAGTGAGGTCTCACCAGTGCTCTGTACAGTGGCATGAGCACTTCCCTTTTCCTACTGCTAATACCTCTCCCTACACAACCAAGCATTCTGCCAGCATTTCCAAGCATTCTGCCAGCATTTCCTGCTGCTCTATTACATTGACTACTTACCCTTAGATCCTCTGAAATAATGACCCCTAAATCCCAACCCTCAGATGTATCAAATATTCTATATTCAGCCCTTGGGTTTTTACGTCCCAGGTGCATTATCTTGCACTTATCCACGTTAAAACTCAATTGTCACAGCTCCCACCATTTTTTTAGTTTACCTAAATCATTTGTCATTTGGCTGATCCCTCCAGGAACGTCAACCCTGTTGCAAATCTTTGTGTCATCAGCAAAAAGACATACTTTACCATTAATACCTTCTGCAATATCACTAATAAAAATATTAAAGAGAATGGGTCCAAGTACTGACCCCTGAGGTACCCCACTGGTAACAAGACCTTGCGCCGAATAAACTCCATTTACCACAACCCTCTGTTGCCTGTCACTCAGCCACTGCCTAATCCATTCACAATATTGGAATCCAAGCTCAAAGATTGCAATTTATTGATAAGCCTTCTATGTGGAACAGTATCAAAAGCCTTACTGAATTCTAAATAAGCAATGTCTACTGCACCACCTGTGTCTATTATTTTTGTTACCCAATCAAAAAAATCAATAAGATTAGTTTGGCATGATCTCCCTGAGGTAAACCCATGTTGTTTCTGATCCTGTAATCTATGTGTTTTTAGATGTTCAACAATCCTTTCCTTTAACATGGTTTCCATTAATTTCGCCACTACTGACGTAAGACTAACTGGCCTATAGTTCCCAGATTCCTCCCTACTACCCTTCTTGTGAATGGGCACAACATTTGCTAATTTCCAGTCTTCTGGGACGACTCCCATTAGCAAGGATTGGTTAAATAAATCTGTTAACGGTTTTGCTATTACATCACTGAGCTATTTTAATAATTTAGGGTGGATCCCATCAGGCCCCATTGACTTATTTGTCTTTACTTTAGACAGCTGCTGTAGAACCTCCTCCTCTGTAAACTGATATGTAAATGTCTCGTTAGTGTTTCCTCCTAACTGAGGTCCCTTTCCTTCCTTTTCTTCTGCAAAGACTGAACAAAAATATAGGAGTCGTTAAAATTATGCGCGCAAACGCTGTGCGTTAAAAACTGCGCATAGATTGTAATACCATCCGCGTACCAGCGCACAAACGCATTCCATTCACAATGTTAAGTATAGGACGCGCGCAGTACAGTGGGTTCGCGCAGGTTCACCCGCGGTAGATGTTAACACGCATTTTTTGCGCTGACATTCTAATACGAAGTTCAGCGCAAAGGGTTTTGCCCCTCGCATTAATGTGTTTTTGCGCACGCGTTAAAATTTGCGTTAAGAATGTAATAGGGCCCCTAGAATCTCAACACAAGTTTCATGGTGTTGTGGTCATGATGATTTCTAGACACTAGGTGGCGACAGAGGATACATTGAGATTTCTCTCGTTTTCAAGTATGTCCTGGGTGGCGAATCTGTACCGTTAGGTGTCTTGCCCAAGGACACTTACTGGAGAGGTACTCGCTGGGATCTGGATCTGTGCACATTGTATGTATAACTTTATATCACGTGCAAAGTAACAACAGACATTCCAATCACACAGCACTTTGCAGGAATATCTGCGCATTGCTTAAACATTGTTTCCCGCATAAAGTCACCTATCTTATCCGCATGAAGCAATATTTATATAGCGCCGTGTGGCCTTATATTCTTTATATAGCTGCTTCCAGCCTCACTCGTCATTTCTCTGTGTACACTGAGTATTGGCATTTGATAGTTATTTGGGATTTGATTCTCCTGCATCTACAACCGACTCTGAACCTGCGCTGCCAGCCCCGATCTCTGCTCTGCCCGACCACATCTCTCCATACCCCTGTTTTGTGTCGCATACATGGAATTGTCCCCGAGTATTTCTTCCTGCTTTTAGGTCTGGATTTTCTGTTATTCCCCCCCCCCCTCGTGCATATAAATACTCATCACTGATTGGAGGGAACGGACACAGACAAGTCATTCTTTACGCGGCGTTTGTGTGAAATAGAAATCCGATTTATTGATTACAAATCTATCAGCGAGTATCAGTTCTATGATCAATCAATCAGTATAAATCAGGAGCAAAGCCACGAGATCTCAAAGGATCAGCTTAATAGCTAGCGATCAGGGGGTTAAACATTCAGCCAATCCGCAATCACAGGGAAATAGCATTTACATCTGCACAACCTGATCCAGAAACTTTCCATTAAGAGGAATATTAAGAATGGGATTTTCCAGTAATGTTTGAGCCAGTTGGTGGATCTCATGTCCTGCTCGGCCCATTATCAGAGGGAGATCCCATCATGTTTCTGCACAAGCATTCCTTTCTTTTTATACAATTATTCTTAATATGGGATTATAAAATAAACCCAGCAAGGCATTCTATGGGTTAAAGAGTTTTCACACCTAGAAATCCTTTTAACTGACACAAAATCCCAAAATTCCTCAAATTTTCACCCAGGAATTATCCCAAAATACGCCGAATCCAGCATGGAGCGGCTCGGTGAAGGCGGCAGTGAAGGTGTGTAAGTGTCTGATCGGGTCACACAGCTCATAAAAGGACAAAAGTCCGGCCTCATAGTCCAGGAATATCCCCAATCTATGACAGGAAAAGGAGTGAGGGAACTCGATGTAATTACTGTCATGTAACATATAATACTTTTTATTATGAACCTTCTGCAAACCCCAGGACTTGTTATTATTTCCAATCAGTGACTGCCATCCTCTCCTCTCTATACTGGGATAGGTCATCCCGACCCTCCACCTCCCTGATTCACTGACCTCCACTTCCCAGTAATGTCGCCCTGAGGAGAAACTCCTGGAGCTTAAAACCTGAGGATAATCCTGAAATCTCTGATTTATTCCTGACCAGGAAACCGTTTTCAAATCCTCTGATACAGAAACATAATGACTAGCCGTGTATACATCCAGTAACATGTCTGAAGCCGTGTTTACATCCAGTAACATGTGTGAAGCCGTGTTTACATCCAGTAACGTGTCTGAAGCCGTGTTTACATCCAGTAACATGTGTGAAGCCGTGTTTACATCCGGTAACATGTCTGAACCCGTGTTTACACCCAGTAACATGTGTGAAGCCGTGTTTACACCCAGTAACATATCTGAAGCCGTGTTTACATCCGGTAACATGTCTGAAGCCGTGTTTACATCCGGTAACATGTCTGAAGCCGTGTTTACACCCAGTAACATGTGTGAAGCCGTGTTTACATCCAGTAACATGTGTGAAGCCGTGTTTACATCCGGTAACATGTCTGAAGCCGTGTTTACACCCAGTAACATGTCTGAAGCCGTGTTTACACCCAGTAACATATCTGAAGCCGTGTTTACATCCGGTAACATGTCTGAAGCCGTGTTTACATCCGGTAACATGTCTGAAGCCGTGTTTACACCCAGTAACATGTGTGAAGCCGTGTTTACATCCGGTAACCTGTCTGAAGCCATGTTTACATCCAGTAACATGTCTGAAGCCGTGTTTACATCCAGTAACGTGTCTGAAGCAGTGTTTACATCCAGTAACGTGTCTGAAGCCGTGTTTACATCCGGTAACATGTGTGAAGCCGTGTTTACATCTGGTAACATGTCTGAAGCCGTGTTTACACCCGGTAACATGTCTGAAGCCGTGTTTACACCCAGTAACATGTGTGAAGCCGTGTTTACACCCAGTAACATATCTGAAGCTGTGTTTACATCCGGTAACATGTGTGAAGCCGTGTTTACATCCAGTAACATGTGTGAAGCCGTGTTTACATCCAGTAACATGTCTGAAGCCTCCGGTACATGGCACCATCTTATTCTGGTCACAATCCCAGCTAGGCCTAAGTGTAAGGTCACTGAGATCAGACCCACATCCAGATCTCCTGCATCATGGACCTTTATGTCACGTCTCTCTGTGTCCTCCTCAGCATCACAATAGTCGTCTCTGTCTGATTCCCGTCGTTGTAAGACAGTTACTGGGTCGGTCATGTCACAGAGCTCCTCGATGTCGCCCATCTTCCTGGACAGCTCCTCCTTCTTTATTTCCAGCTGCCGGATTAGATCGGAGACTCGGAATGAGACCTGCTCTTCCTGCCGGGAGATCTCACTCAGGACTTGCTTCTCCAGGGTTTCCAGCTGTTCCCTGATGTCCCTAATCATGGCAGTGACTCGCTCTGTTACCCCGGCTGCTTTTCCTTGCGCTTGTCTCCTGTGCTCCTCCAGGCTCTGGACTCTTTTCTCGGCCTCCTCTCTCTGGGAGGTCAGTGTCTGCAGAATATTCCTCAGTTTCTCCTTCTTCTTCTCTGAGGCCTCATTCAGAGTCTCCACCTGGTGACCCCTGTGCTCTCCGGCCAGGCTGCAGGACACACAGATACAGGACGCGTCCTCACAGCAGTAATACTCCAGGACCTTCTTGTGGACGGAGCATTTCCTGTTCTCCAGTGAAGTGGTGGGTTCAGTTAGGACGTGTTCTGCTGACTTGCTGTGGACCCTCAGGTGGTCTTCACACAGAGAAGCTTCACATAGTAGACATGTTTTAGCAGCCCTTACCGGAGACTGAATACAGTAAGTACAGGGGATCCCGGCCTCCTCCTGCTGTGGGTGAGTAGATCGGATATTGTCAGCGATGTTCCGCAGTTTCCAGGCATTCACCAGAGCTGGACGCTCCTGAGACTCTGCTCTGCACTCAGGACACTTATAGGCTCCAGATCCCTCCTGTGCGTCCAGCACATCCCCAATGCAGGTCCTGCAGAAGCTGTGTCCACATGGCAGGGTCACAGGGTCTGTATAAATGTTCAGGCAGATGGAGCAGGTCAGCTCGTCTCTCAGATCAGCAGACGCCATCACTGGAAGCAGAATGAGAAATGAAACCTTTACTCCAATCAGAAGTCAGTGGGCGTGTTTTACCACATTCCTCACACACAGGGTGTGGACACTTTGCATCATGGGACTGTCTGTTAACCCTGTAGGTTCCTGATTTGAGTTTTCCCTCAGGTTAAATCTCACTGGTGGATCCAGAGAGGGCACAGGGGGCATTTGTCTCCCCCCCCCCCCCAGCTGCCGTCCCATTGTAGGTGATACAGGGGACCTGTGGAAGTTTGAAACCCTGTATCTCCGGTTCTCTACATCATACATAGACCATGGAGGTGTCATTGGAAAGGTCAGAGTCCGACCCTCCCAATGCTACCAAACATGACTATGTGCAATGTACAGTGTAAAAGTAAAACTGTATTTTTCTAAATGTTGATTAAAATTGTGTATTGGAGGATAAAAAGTGAAATGGCTCAGAAGCAAAGGGGTTAACTTCTATGTATCAAACCTCTGGATTGCACGTGAAAAGGCTAGTTCCTGGATACACTCAAAATATGTAAACTTCTATAGTGTGTATACTGTATGTCCAAACCTGTGTGTGTATCTGTGTATATATGGATGTGTATATAGCTGTGTATGTGTCAATGAGTGTGTGTCTGTATACAGCTGTGTGTGAGTGTGTACCTGGGTGCATATCTCCCAAATGTCTCTGCTTTTGAGGGACAGTCCCTATTTTGGGCCCAAATCCCCTTTTTTTTTTTCTAATGTTCCTCCTTTTAGGAACTTCCCAATATATTCAGGGAGTGCAGGTGTATAACAGAGCTGCACAGCAATAAGCATTTTACCCTTATTTCTCTTCCACCATTACCTTTCTCTTCAGTTACCTTTACTTCCCTTTAACCCCCCAAACCATCCCCCCCAACCCCCCGCCCCCGCTCTCCCCATAAATAAAAACACATACTTGAAAACGAGAGAAATCTCAATGTATCCTTCCTGGTAAAATCCTTTTATAAATAAAAAAATAAAAAAAAATGACAAAAGTATTGGCGGTTTGAAAAGGTCACGTCTTTTATTTATAATCAAAGGCCAAAAATCATTGCCTTTGTGGCAGAATTATCAGCGATCCTCGCTTTCTTGGAATAGGTAACACCAGATAACACTGGTACCATAGATCAGGCCTCAAAATTTCCACTCGCCTACTCGCATTTGACGAGTGGAAATTACATGAGGGCGAGTGGAAATGCAGATGCAGGCAGGATAAGGGTTAGGTGGGGCAACTAGTGGCGAGTAACTCTTAATGCCTGGCTAGTAGCTTGGGACTTGAAATTTTGAGCCCTGCCATAGATCCAGCCAGATAACACTGGCAACCGCAATGAACCACCAGCATTGCCCAGAAATAGCGGCCGGCCCCACGTGGCTAAGCTAGCGCGACCACACGCTGCTCTCTTTATAGCAGATAGCAGGCCGGGAGGATCTTCAAACCAGGAGGCTACCTGTGTTTGGCCGCACAAACCACCACACAGACCCCCAGACCCTCCCCCTCTATCGCCTTTCCACGTGCCAGGGCCGCATATTTCACCATTTGAAGTAACTGTCCATGTAATCCCATCAGTTTTGGCCGCACAAACCACCAGCTGGCTTCGTGTAACGTGGTGAAATGATCTGACTGCACCTCAACTAACCATGTCTTTACTGAAAAAACAATCCCCCAGCTTTGGCCACACAAACCACCAGCTGGCTTCATGTAACATTTTGAAATTACCTGACTGCACCTCAACTAACCATGCCCATATCTAAAGCAATCCACTGGCTTTGGCCGCACAAACCACCAACCGGCTTCCTTCGACATGGTATGACTCCATATGGGAACCCACGGGTGGTCTTGAAATGACTGGCGGAATCACCACTTCATTAGCCCCTATCTGTGGTCAATGCTGCTCTCTGACGACGTGACCTTTTCGACTCGGTAAACTGGCAGTACCCTAAAAACGGGATGGGTAGGGTGGGAAAAAGACAAAGGTTAGACTGATTTCATCTGTCCTTTGCTTACCCTTTTCTATTACCCCTGGCCCTCCCCTTTCTGTTATCTGCCCCCGAGACCCAATCCCAGCGATAATCCTGAAACAAAAGGGGAACCATTGTAACTCCTCCCAACTTTCTACTCTTTTCTTTAAACAGGGAACATGCTTAAGCCTCTTCGTTCCCATTCAGTCTCTCATCAGTACTAAGCATTTTACACTTATTTCTCTTCCACCATTACCTTTCTCTTAAGTTACCTTTACTTCCCTTCAACCCCCCAAACCATCCCCCCCACCCCCCGCCCCCGCTCTCCCCATAAATAAAAACACATGACAAAAGTATTGGCGGTTTGAAAAGGTCACGTCTTTTATTTATAATCAAAGGCCAAAAATCATTGCCTTTGTGGCAGAATTATCAGCGATCCTCGCTTTCTTGGAATAGGTAACACCAGATAACACTGGAAACCGCAATGAACCACCAGCATTGCCCAGAACTAGCGGCCGGCCCCACGTGGCTAAGCTAGCGCGACCACACGCTGCTCTCTTTATAGCAGGTAGCAGGCCGGGAGGATCTTCAAACCAGGAGGCTACCAGTGTTTGGCCGCACAAACCACCACACAGACCCCCAGATCCTCCCCCTCTATCGCCTCTCCACGTGCCAGGGCCGCATATTTCACCGCCACCAAAAATGAGGACCCTCTTTTTCCGCCACCAATAAAATACCGTGACCTTTTCACTTACCTTACACAAGGGTCTTTATCAGCCCTTCGATGTTGCCCCGAAAAGGTTGTTCCTCGCCTTGGACAAATGGACGCCGTCATTCCAAAACAATTCCTCCTGCATTGTCACTATGTTCTGATGCTCCAAAACCTTTCCTCCCATCTCCAGCATAATCTTTTTTGCTGCCTGGTTTAGCTTCTTTCTCCCGATGTATCCTGCACCCTGCAGTTCCTCCACACTAATATAGCAATTACGTTAGACCACACTATCTGAACATCCGGCCATTCCTTCCTGAACCACCTAAGTGTTTCCCGGACACTATTCTGCAAATCTATCGTTGTCATAGCCCCTATGTCGTTACCCCCTAAATGCACTATCATTATATCTGGCTTCCCCCACCTTCTCCTAGATTCCTGTGCTACCCCTAAAAACTGCGCCCACCCCATACCCCTCCTTCCTATCCACCTAATGCCCGCTTTAGTGAGGCTGAACCCTAGATTCACTCCCATTGTTGTGCCCACAGCGGAACAGCCGTCCAGTGCATATAGGAGTGTCCCAGGATCCATACTCTCTTCGCCCGCTCTGAAAGAAAAACCCCAAAAAACAGAATATTAACGCTCAAACACATACCAACTTTTTATCGCGACTGTAAATTGAATCAGGGTTATATACCTACCCCCGCTTATTCACAACCCTCTCCTCTCTAACTTAGTAAATTATGAAATACCAGCTAGCCTGCTAAGACCGGTGCCCTTTAAACAAATTCCCTTTCCCCATCGCTGTTTAATCCTAACTGCTCGCGATCTGCCAGAGAAATGAAGGTTTATTAATTTTATTTTTACCCAAAAACAGAATATCCCCTATGTCGTTACCCCCTAAATGCACTATCATTATATCTGGCTTCCCCCACCTTCTCCTAGATTGAATATAAAATATTTGATACAGTCCTAACCTCAACATCTGAGGGTTGGGATTTAGGGGTTATTATTGCAGAGGATCTAAGGGTAAGTAGTCAATGTAATAGAGCAGCAGGAAATGCTGGCAGAATGCTTGGTTGTGTAGGGAGAGGTATTAACAGTAGGAAAAGGGAAGAGCTCGCTTGGAGTACTGTGTGCAGTACTGGAGACCGTATCTCCAGAAGGATATAGACACCTTAGAGAGAGTTCAGAGAAGGGCTACTAAAATGGTGTACGGCTTGAAGGAGAAAAGTTACCAGGAAAGGCTTAATGATCTTAACATGTATAGCTTGGAAAAAAGACGAGATAGAGGAGATATGATAGAAACATTTAAGTACGTAAAGGGAATCCACAAGGTAGAGGAAGGGAGTACAGTATATTTAAAAGGAAACAAAGTAGCAAAACTAGAGGACATAGTTTTAGATTAAAGGGGCAAAGGTTTAAAAGTAACATCAGGAAACATTATTTCACTGAGAGGGTGGTGGATACATGGAACAGCCTTCCAGCAGAAGTGGTAGAGGCTAAAACAGTGATTGAATTTAAACAGGCATGGGATAGGCATAAGGCTATCCTAAACAAAAGATAAATCCAGGTAAAGTATCCATGTAATTGGGCAGATTAGATGGGCCGAAAGGTTCTTATCTGCCGACATTTTCTATGTTTCTTTCCATCCCAGCAACGTTACAGCCTTTTCCACAGCCGCTTTGAATTGCAACCTGGACAAAATTGGTTCCATCCTCATGCCTCAAAAAACATATGGCCGTTTGCAGGAGCCACCTTCAAATAACCTCTTACATAACACCGGGCATACCTCCATTTAACCTCTGTATTACGCTCCAGTCTTTGTGTAATATACCCTCCCCCCTCTAAGTAATGGACTCCTTTTGTTTTCACATGCTTCTGTCAGCCCCTCGCCCCCCCAGCAACCAAGGTCGCCCAGCTCACGGTTATCTGATGCATTTTTCCTAGCTGGATGTGATTACATTGTCTCTGCACCTTTCCTCTCTGTGTGTGTGTGTCCCTTGCACAATGTAAATCAATGCAGTCTCCATTTTGAGTTGGGCCATAAGCAGTACTTCTGCGGAATACTGACTTCAAGGGGAGCAGTCTGCCCGTGGACAGGAACCACTACGTTACAGCCTCGTTCCTCGAATGCCCTCAGGGTTAAGCTAAATGGGGACTTCTCTAAAGGACCAGCCATTCTACCTAACAGCACCTCCTTCCCACACTTTTCTCTCAATATTTCTGGCAGTTCATATGCTGATTTCAACTGCTTTACTTTCCTACCCCCCCTTCGCTTCACCCCTAATCAGTATCTTGAAGCCTTCCATAAAAAACCCTTACTCCATTCTCCTTATCCTCCATCTTAAGGCTCGTCAGCCCTGGAATCCTTTACCAAGTCTTTAACCCACGTCTTTAACCCACGTCTACCAATGAAACGGTTTCTTGCTTAGTATATTAATCTATAGGCCCGAAGTTAAGTCAACCTACCCAAAATAGTGAAACAGTATTTGCTAACATACAAAATCACTGTTTAGTTGATAAGCCTCTTCAGAAATTATAACAGACACATTTAGATGTGTATTTGGTTAGTAATTGTTATATTCATAAGTCTGGCAGAAACCATCTGGATTAATTTAGTTGCGCAAATGTAAGTTTAAACAGATTATACAGTTACTGCTGCCGCACTTCCTCATTGGCAGCAGACCATGTGACTTTTTGAGGTTTAAGATGGCTGCCAGCCATGCGGTCACTGATTACCTATGTTTATAAGATCATATAGACTATACAAATAATAAGGTTTGTGAAAGGTATTTTAATATGATAGGTAGTGTGAATCCACCCCCCCCCATTATAAGTGTCAAACCCTGCAAGTCTTTTACTTGCATAGGATGTTAGCCTGTGGAATTTAGCCATTTCCTTTGTGTGCAGGAAAGGGTGTGTGAACAGTGGATGCTAGAAAAGTGTATGCTAGAAAAAGCCATCTCTGAATCAATATAGTAATTTTTGGCTCACTGTTGGTTAAACTCTGACGTAGAAATGTATCTGTATGCTGATTGGCTATAAGTTCTTTGAAATCTAATAAAAGACCTGTCTAAGGAAGGATATTTCAGACAGGACTGACGCTACATTGCTTTGTGGCTGATTTTGTTGTCTCTCGCCATGGTGACGCGCCGCGCCCTGTTTTCAACTTTGATATATGAGAAGAAACTTGAAAAAGGTTTATTGAAATTTCATAAATGGTAATTATTATAGGGAGTTTGTTTTGTTTGCTTTAAATCCAAATTTATCAGTTGTTGTCTGAAGTGGGATTTGCCATTCAGATGTTATTTATATTTAAGTGTAACTTTACATTTGAATATATCCTTACATTTGCTTGTTCAGATTTTGCGAACTTGCCTCCAGGTTTGGTTTTTTGTTTATTTTCCCTGACGTTAAAGCTATGGTTCAGAGCTTGTTGATTTTTTTTGAATTTTTTTTTTGGTGCAAGGTTGGACTCTTTGTCTTGATTTGTTTTTGTCATTTTATGTATTGTAGTAAAGGAAAATCGTTTGAGGACCTCACGTGTGTTTGAACTCGCCCGCTGTGTGCTGAGTATTTGTATTTGCTGGAAATTGAACTCATAAAAAAAGAAACGAGATGTTTCTAGTTGTTTTGTCTCCGTTCTGTGTCTATCTTGTACTTCAATTCTGGTGTTTCTGGGTCGTCCATATCTTGTAATTGTGAGAATTTTATTTTAACTGAGTAGATTTTCTTCTTGTATATCAACTGCTTTAATCTCCCATCGAGAGAGTTTTTTTTCCTCTTAATTTTAATTTTTATTTTCTTGCGTGCTGCTGCCATTTTTTTTTTCTTTATTTTTTTGCTGCATGTGTTTGCGCGCTGATTCTAAAGGATTTGCTAACTGTTTTTTCTTTCAGATTGCATGTTTGTTTTTGTTTTATTTATTTTTTATTTTGTTTCTGGCCATTGATTGCGTCTGTTTATTTAAATGTTTGTCTTTACTAACTATTAATGTATGTGTTTATCTTTGATGTTTTGTATTTCGTAGTTTTGATATTATGTTTTTTATATGTAATTTATGTATAGGGACTGTTTTTCGTAAACCAGGTTTCTTTGTCATTACTGCCTTGCCTCGTGTAAAAAAAAAAAGGCACAGGAAATGGCACAGGAAATGGAGACTTTACTTTTACAGTGACTTTCAAAAGCGCCTGCTAACTTTTTTTCTCTTTCTCATACATTCATTTTTTCTCTTTTTTTTATTTTATTTAATTAAAAGAAACTCTTTATTTGTAATGTATAATGTTATTATGTGTTTGTATAAGGATTTTTTTCTTTGAATGCTAGTAGTCTTTTAGCAGTGCAAGTTGGATAATGGAATAGGTAGTTATTTTTGTTGTTCTGTGAGTATCTATTTGGGATAATTGAACAGTATATACCAATGACATGTGTTTAATGCCTTGAATGACTGTAGTAGCAGTTGAATTCTGGAGCTGTTAGTGCTTTATGAAACTAACTGTTGTTGAATTGGGCGCGGTTTGAGAGCTTCGGCGTATGATATATATATAAAAAAGTAGTGTATCAAGGTGATGGGCTCAAAGTTGTACATTTTCCCAAGAGAGGCGTGGTCGGTTATTTTCCTCTGGTCTTTGTTTGAGTCCAGCACTAAGGATTGACCGCACCTTAAATATAGGTTATATGTTTTGCCAAAATGGCTGACTGAGATCATTTACAGTTTTGTAACTTGTATAATGGAATATATATGTAGGTTCATGTTTAGTTGTTTGGAATCTAAGAGGAGGAAGTGATATAAAGCTGAAGGATTTGAGTGAAAGTTTAAAGGAAAGCGCCTACAGGTTTAGTAGCGCTGTACAAAGGAATTTAGGCAGATTTCAAATAAGAGAAGGTGGTTTTTTGGGTTTTATTTTAGTTGACTAAGGGAGATGGAAGGTTGTAGTTTGGTATCTGAGTATTGTTTGATTTGTTTTCTTTTTCTGCAGTGGTAGCCAGATGTCTAGTATTATTATTTTATTTTTTTTTTGCTGTCTGATGTTTTTGTCTTTTGGGTGTGAAGTGCAATAGCGTATAACTTTGCCTCTATTGAATATTCTTGGAGGGAATAAAACAGGTTGTAAAATAGCTGCACGGACACCTCACGTTTGAATGTTTGTTTTTAAACAATATCCTTAATAAAGATTATTGATGTTTATTAAGAATCCTTTTCTCTGAGTTTCCTCTGAGAACTTTGTGCTAATTAACGCGTCAAGTTTTAAACATGCCCTTCTATACTTTCTTTCCCAGTTCATGATATTTTTGTTGTGTTTTTTTATTTGAATTGAAGTTCACATTCTTTTCCTAGTCTCCTCCATGTTGTCTCTCTCATGACCCCTCCTCTCCTCCGTGTTGTCTCACTCATGACCACTCCTTTTCTTTGTGTCCACAAAATGTGTTGCATTGCTTTTCTCCATTTTAAAAGTATTTTAACCATATGAATTTTAAAGTTTTTGACAGGTTAATAATACATTTTGTTCCCAAGTTTTTACTTTAGGTGAAAATTACCCATGCATGCCAACTTTGCTCAAGCTAGATGGAAGATTATGCGATACCAATATTGATAAAGATGTTGGAATTGAAGGAAATTTACTCAAACACATTATCATTTCACATTGCAATGTTACATCAACCAGATAATAAGGAATTATCAGACACCAGGCAATAAAACAATCTGATTATCGACAACTCATCATTAAATCATGCTATTTGTAGAAGATCATTGATTTGGAATTACAACTTAAGACATGTCAGTTTTACAAAACTGTTATTTTCAACCAATAAGGCTAGGGTCAGACGAACGCATTTTTATGTTGTCTGTGAAAAAGTGCGTTCGAACGAATGGACGCATTTTTTCACGGAATACGCAATAGCGGTCATACTATGCGCATTTTCGTCCGTGATTTTGTACGGATCATCAATAAAACACTTTTTGTGTCTGGACGTTATGTTGGCCGGACATTAGCAGCGTCTGACGTCTCCTAATCACGCAAACACACCGCTAGCGGACGCAGCGCACTCTGTACGTCAGTACCTGCGGTTTCACGTTCTCGAAAAAATGCGTTCATTTTCCACTTGCGTTGCGCAGCCGGACTTTTGTGCGACCGTACTTCGTATATTGGCCGTCATTGCCCGGCATCTGCTGCTAGTGCGGCCGTGATTAAGTGCGGCTGCACGCGCGTTCGCACTGCCTCAGTCTGACCCTAGCCTAAGACAGAAGACAAAGAAAGAAGATAATGTATTTTTATATTCTGATGTCGAAGTGATAATTATTTTGTGTCTTTTATTATTTTATATTTTGTTATTTTTGTTGTTTAGTTACAATCAATATTGTTCGAAATTCCCTGACACATTTAGGATTATTGAAGATCACATCCAATTACAATTAGAGTTCATTCATGTATTTAGGAACATATAATTTAATGCATTTGCATAAATACGTTTCATGACATATATAGTGGTATATGGAAAGTTTTAATTCGATAAAATTAATGCTGTTTTTATTTTTTTATTTCATTTGAGGATTGGTGTGTTTTATAAACGCCAGGTTTGTTTCACAACACCGAACAAGACTGAATGGGATAGTATTTAAAATAAAAAAAAAAATTATATTTAATAAAAGGGTGGAATATGCACTTCGGCTATTTCCCTTTTGAGCCAAAGTTGCGTATATATATATATTTTTCTCTAACAATGAGTCAGAAGTAGTATAATTTTTTTATTGCGTGAGGCCGACAGGCTTCGCGGGGACATTTTGAAATTTATTATCTGTGTCTCTTCTTGTGTAAATTAACATTTTTATTGTTTTCGTGCATTTGAGAGTGACAATGAATGAATGGATGTAGATGATTAGCGGGGTATACCATATTTTCTTTTCTTTTTTATTTTCTTTATTGTTGCTGAAACCATATCACATCATCAAGAAACCTGACAGTCACAATGACTGCATATGGAACGAATCATGGACATTTTGTGTCAAGGTCAAAGGTCACAGGTAATAAGCAACCAGCGCAAAGAGACAGCTTGTTCAGGAGTCCCTATGGTGGGAGCTCTAATGACATTCAATGATTATGCGTCTCAAGCTGGGATGTTGAAAAAAAGACCACACCCTGATCTCGCACTGTGGACTATGGTATTAGATTATGGAATATTATTTTTTTTATTTAATCCCCTAGATAAGTGTGAGAAAGGATTTAATTTGTGAAAATGAGAATGTATGTCTTGAATGTGTGTATGAATGCAGGTGTATATGCGTTTTGTGGAGTGAAGCTGAACATAGGAAAACACACAGATATAGATCTGACTCATGTTGATTTATTAGATAAATGAACTTTTACATTCAAGTTATTATACTTTTCTTGTTCGGTGAATTATATTTTGGGAAATGGGAATAAATAGTTATTTAATGTCTAGATTAGGTATTTTTGCCTACGCTCCAAATGTGGTTCGCTGGAAGAGTGAATCTAGATAGATAAGTGTATTTTATGCTCATAAAGGGCATCCTTGGGGATTCCTTTTCGTATATCGTACAGGTATTAGGCGAGGATACTATGGCCCCAGGTATAATTAGTTTAATTGTCTACTTTGTTTCATCCCTTTTTGTGATCACGATTGTATATGTGATCAATGAGACGATTGAAAGGTATTTTAATATGATAGGTAGTGTGAATCCACCCCCCCCCCATTATAAGTGTCAAACCCTGCAAGTCTTTTACTTGCATAGGATGTTAGCCTGTGGAATTTAGCCATTTCCTTTGTGTGCAGGAAAGGGTGTGTGAACAGTGGATGCTAGAAAAGTGTATGCTAGAAAAAGCCATCTCTGAATCAATATAGTAATTTTTGGCTCACTGTTGGTTAAACTCTGACGTAGAAATGTATCTGTATGCTGATTGGCTATAAGTTCTTTGAAATCTAATAAAAGACCTGTCTAAGGCTAGGGTCAGACTGAGGCAGTGCGAACGCGCGTTCTGGCGCACTTAATCACGGCCGCACTAGCAGCAGATGACGGGCAATGACGGCCAATATACGAAGTACGGTCGCACAAAAGTCCGGCCGCGCAACGCAAGTGGAAAATGAACGCATTTTTTCGAGAACGTTAAACCGCTGGTACTGACGTACAGAGTGCGCTGCGTCCGCTAGAGGCGTGTGTGCGTGATTAGGAGATGTCAGACGCTGCTAGTGTGCGGCCAACATAACGTTCAAACAGCCGGATTTCCCTAGACTTCTTTTCACCCCATCGTCATGAAATACGTCCAGAATTGCGCATCGTCTGACCACTTAAGCGTATTCCGTGAAAAAATGCGTGCGCACGCATCGACGTACATTTTGACGGTGGCCGCAGAAAATGCGCTCATCTGTCCCTAGCCTTAGGAAGGATATTTCAGACAGGACTGACGCTACATTGCTTTGTGGCTGATTTTGTTGTCTCTCGCCATGGTGACGCGCCGCGCCCTGTTTTCAACTTTGATATATGAGAAGAAACTTGAAAAAGGTTTATTGAAATTTCATAAATGGTAATTATTATAGGGAGTTTGTTTTGTTTGCTTTAAATCCAAATTTATCAGTTTGATCAAGTATTACAAAGTGAAGCAAAGATCATCGAGCATATTCTAGCTAAAATGCAAATCACTATAACGGGTAAATTAGTGCATATTTAACCAAATAGATTACACACACACACACACACACACACACATACAGTATAATGTCAAAATAGAGACAAATTCACAGAATTAATACACTTAATACTTATCCACTCCCAGGCTTTGTTATGATGATGGTACGAGTGGGAAAGATGAGGGAGTTGTTGCTCATGTTTCCTCCATTTCGGAGTTAAGTCTCTCCTCTCCCTCAATAAAGACAAAGTTAGCGTTCTGAAATAATTATTTACTCAACTGTAGCAAGTGCGCAAAAAGATTGTACATTACTGCTGTGTCACTTTAAAAATTGCCTCAATTAGTATAGTGAACTTAAATACAGTATACAAATGAGTTTATTCATCAATTTATTGCTTAGCTCTTGGAGTTACTTTATTTATTTCACATACACCCAGGTGACACAAACCCCCTCCCTTCCAGAATACATTACAGATAACAACAGGCTCCAAACACTGGACAATAGAAATAACAGTCATCACAATGGAATGTTTACCCTTGCTTCTCTAAACAGTGTGCTTAGGGAAACCCAGGATGTTAGAGTGCAAGCTCTTGAGCAAGGGGCCTCTCCTACTGTTTAATGAGTGCAAAATATAACAACTTATAACTGTAACATACAGATACACACTTTGACAACAGCATAGCACATCACACAACACTCTACACTATATACAGAGACAATAAACTGTAAAGCGAAATACTTGCAAATAAACATTGGGGCGGTCGTTTTATCACAGGTTGCTTTGTATGCTTCCGGCCTGTTCAGTACAAAAATGACTGCAGCTCATTAAAATGTATCGATTTTGGAGTGCTATTTGGTGCTAAAACACCCGCTATTCATGTGCATGATTCTTAAAATTGACCGTCAGTCATTTGCTAGAGTGAGCACTTTAACTATAAGGCACAGCGATCCTCAGACAGACACAGGCAAAATTACTGAAACCCAAATGCACCTAATAACATACAAAACAACAAATTACTGAATTCTGGCCGAGTTATACCAGAACCATTAACCTATTCATAATTACTATCACGCAGATACTACACCAAATTAATAAGGGAATACAGTATTGCAAAGTGTAACGAATATCAAAAGCATCTACTAAATAAAACCTGCAAATCAATACCATGGAAAACCTACACCTATTTATCCAAGTAATAATAGAACTAGGAATATATATATATTTAGCAGACTATAATAATAGGGAATATATAACAGATTGATACAGCCAGTAATACTTATCCAGTCGTTGGTTTTCATATGCTGATGGTGATGGTAAAATGGAGTTGGCTGTCCAAAAAGACAAAGGTTAGACTGATTTCATCTGTCCTTTGCTTACCCTTTCATATTACCCCTGGCCCTCCCCTTTCTGTTATCTGCCCCCGAGACCCAATCCCAGCGATAATCCTGAAACAAAAGGGGAACCATTGTAACTCCTCCCAACTTTCTACTCTTTTCTTTAAACAGGGCACATGCTTAAGCCTCTTCGTTCCCATTTAGTCTCTCATCAGTACTAAAACTGTTTCCCAAACCTGTCCTCAGGAGCCGCTGACAGGCCAGGTTTGCAGATATCTGAAGCCTAGCACAGGTGATATCATTTGCTTCTCAGTGATTGGAGGATTTCCCCGAGGAGATCTGCAAAATGTGGCCAGTTAGAGGGTCCCGGGGACAGGTTTGGGAAACATTGCTGTAAACTCTAATAAATGGAATAAGATACTTTGCTTTGATTTTATTTAACATTTTTATTGATATAAATGTCGTAATATTTTGTGATGTCGCCTAGAAAGTCTGGGAATAGGGGTGTTTTTGAGCCTGGCATTAGCGGCTCCCTAAATGGTGTGTGTGTGTGTGTGTGTGTGTGTGTGATTTTGTGTGTGTGTGTATACAGTGAAGGGGGATGATTTGACCCCCTGCTGATTCTGTACCTTTACCCACGGAATCATTTAATGGTTTATTGTAACAGTGAGAGACAGAATAACCACAAAACATCCAGAAAAACACATTTCAAAAAAAGTTATGAATTGATTTCCATTTTAATGAGTGAAATCGATCAATCAGCTGATTTCTGGCTCCAGGTGTCTTTTATACAGATAACGAGCGGAGATTAGGACTCGAGCACACGCTCTCTTAAAGGGACAGCACCTAATCTCAGCGTGTTACCTGTATAAAAGACACCTGTCCACACAAGCAATCAGATTCCAAACTCTCCATCATGACCAAGACCAAAGAGCTGTCAAAGGATGTCAGGGACAAGATTGTAGACCTACCCAAGGCTGGAATGGGCTACAAGACCATCGCCAAGTAGCTTGATGAGAAGGTGACAACATATGGTGTGATTATTCACAAATGGAAAAAACACAAAGTAACTGTCAATCTCCCTCGGTCTGGGGCTCCATGCAAGATCTCACCTCGAGGAGCTTCAAAGATCATGACAACGGTGAGGAATCAGCCCAGAACTACACGGGAGGATCTTGTCAATGATCTCAAGGCAGCCGGTACCAGAGTCACCAAGAAAACAATTGGTAACACACTGCGCCGTGAAGGACTGAAATCCTGCAAGGTGTCGCTGCTCAGGAAAGCACATGTACAGGCACGTCTGAGGTTTCCCAGTGAACATCGGAATGATTCAGAGGAGAACTGCGTGAAAGTGTTGTGGTCAGATGAAACCAAAATCGAACTCTTTGGCATCAACTCAGCTCGCCATTTTTTGATGAGGAGGAGGAGGAATGCTGCCTATGACTCGGGATGAGCTGTTCGGTTCGATCAGTTCGGAATTCGATTCGAACTTTGGCCGTTCGCAAGTTCGCGAACTTTGAACTTTTTGGTGTGTTCGGTTTGCGTTCTAAAAATAATTTTTTTTTAATAAAAGTCTAAAAGATGCTTAAAAAAATACTAAAAAATCTAGAAATAAAGAGACTCTTTACAGCAGAATATTATAAGCAACGGTTTATTAGATATTGAATTAAAAAACTATCTGTCATTGTCTATGTGCAAAGATTCTCACCTCTAAATGACCTGTGCTCTCAAACAGCATAAACAACAGGTGTTTAATTAGT
Source organism: Leptobrachium leishanense (assembly GCA_009667805.1). Lineage (NCBI taxonomy): Eukaryota > Metazoa > Chordata > Amphibia > Anura > Megophryidae > Leptobrachium > Leptobrachium leishanense. Next base: position 453,349,331 of record CM019064.1, read on the forward strand.
GTTTGGAAATAACATGTGCTTCTAATTAGCAATTAGAATTTGATACATTGCTTTGCAGACTGACTGGGGGTTCCTGCACATATATGAACAAACACTGTTTTGAATTCAATTCTAAGAAGTGTTTATTTCTACTATATGATCCTCTCTGATATGCTGTTTAACCCCTTAAGGACCATGGCTCTGTTAAGCCAATCATTAATGATGTAGATGTTACGTCATTTGTCTTTAAGGGCTTAATAAAATCTTTATCACACTCCTTAGATTTAAACGTAATATTCCAGTATTTGTATGTCATGTACCTCTAGGCAGGGTTGCCACCTTTTCATCAAGCCAAACCCGAACACTCTAGTGTTGGATTCGAGCGGACATTTTTTTTGTAGAGTATAATTTATGGCACATGGTATGCATGGCAGACTGTTATTATGGCAGACTGGTATTATGCATGGCACACTGGTATGGATGGCAGACTGGAAAGGCTGGCACACACTGGTATTATACATGGCAGACTGGAAAGGCTGGCACACTGTATGGCACACACTGGAATACATGGCAGACTGGAAAGGCTGGCACACTTACAGTTGTGTTCAAAATTATTCAACCCCCACTGAAATTGAGTGTTTTGGCCAGTTTGACATTGATTTTGATCATTCAGTCATCTTGCTTACAATTAAATCAAAGAGGCACGTGTAGGTCAGACAAATATAACATAACATTTATAATGTAATAACCACAAATGTCTTTTCTGTGCTCACATCATTATCAGTTTTATTCAACCCCCAAGTGACATTCAATCTTAGTACTTAGTACAACATCCTTTTACAGTTAAAACAGCTTTTAAACGTGAAACATAGCTTGACACAAGTGTCTTGCAGCGATCTACGGGTATCTTCGCCCATTCGTCATGGGCAAAAGCCTCCAGTTCAGTCACATTCTTAGTCTTGCGCACTGCAACTGCTTTCTTTAAGTCCCACCAGAGGTTCTCAATCGGATTTAAGTCAGGTGACTGCGATGGCCACTCCAAAATGTTCCAGCCTTTAATCTGCAACCATGCTCTAGTGGACTTGGAGGTATGTTTGGGATCATTGTCCTGTTGAAAGGTCCAACGTCTCCCAAGCCTCAGGTTTGTGACGGACTGCATCACATTGTCATCCAATATCTCCTGGTACTGAAGAGAATTCATGGTACCTTGCACACGCTGAAGCTTCCCTGTACCTGCAGAAGCAAAACAGCCCCAAAGCATGATTGACCCCCCCCCCCGCCATGCTTCACAGTAGGCAAGGTGTTCTTTTCTTCATAGGCCTTGTTCTTCCTCCTCCAAACATAGCGTTGATCCATGGGCCCAAACAGTTCTAATTTTGTTTCATCAGTCCACAGAACACTATCCCAAAACTTCTGTGGTTTGTCCACATGACTTTTGGCATACTGCAGTCGACTCTTCTTATTCTTTGGAGACAGCAAGGGGGTGCGCCTGGGAGTTCTGGCATGGAGGCCTTCATTACGCAGTGTGTGCCGTATTGTCTGAGCTGAAACTTCAGTACCCACATCTGACAAATCTTTTCTCAGTTCCTCAGCAGTCACACGGGGACTTTTCTCCACTCTACGCTTCAGGTAGCGCACAGCAGTCAAAGTCAGCATCTTCTTTCTGCCACGACCAGGTAGCGTTTCAACAGTGCCCTTTGCCTTGAATTTGCGAATGATGCTTCCTATGGTCTCTCTTGGTATGTTTAACATCTTTGCAATCTTCTTATAGCCATTGCCCTTCCTGTAAAAAGAGTAATCACCTCTTCTCTTGTCTTCCTGGACCATTCTCTTGACTTCACCATGTTTGTAACCACACCAGTAAATGTCTAGAAGGAGCTGAGTATCACAGTCATTTTAAAGCTGCCTAATTGGTGCTTATTATGCTTTATTGCTGCTCCGTGACATCCACAGGTGTTTTCAATACCTGATTGAAAACACTTGAATGAACCTCTGTTCTTCAGAGTGGTAGTCTTTAAGGGGTTGAATAATTGTGTCAATGAAGAATTCACAAAAGAAACATTTACTACTGTATTACAAAACCAATTGATGTCATTTTAGTTGCATATGGTTCTTTAAAAGGTCCTTGTAGGATTTCATTCTGAATACAATTACAAATGTACATTAAATTCCCTAAAACCCTTTACAGCATTGGGGGTTGAATAATTTTGAACACAACTGTACATTCACTAAATCACAACATCCTCTCTAGATGGACCTAATTATACTGAAACAGATAATTGCACAAACATTTGTTTTTTGGAAGGTGAAACCTAATTAGATTCAGGTACAGACAGTGACAACATTACTGAGGCTGGGGTCAGACTAGCGCATTTTTAACGTGCGTTTAGGCGCACTTAATCACGGCCGCAGTAGCAGACAATGACGGCCAATATACGAAGTACGGTCGCACGAAAGTCCGGCCGCGCAACGCAAGCGGCAAACGAACGCATTTTTTCAAGAACGCAGAACCGCTAGTACTGACGTACAGAGTGCGCTGCGTCCGCTAGCGGCGTGTGTGTGTGATTAGGAGATGTCAGACACTGCTAATGTCCGGCCAACATAACGTCCAGACACAAAAAGTGTTTTATTGATGATCCGTAAAAAATCACGCACGAAAATGCGCATCGTATGACCGTTTTCGCGCATTCCGTGAAAAAATACGGCAATGCGTTCGCACGCACTTTTTGACGGTCGCTGCGAATATTGCGTTCGTTTGACCCTAGCCTAAAGGTTTCTAAAAGAGTTAAGACCATGGCAATTTACAAACAGATTACAATTTCAGGCTGGGGTCAGACGAACGCAGTGCGAACGTGCATTTAGCCGCACTTTATTACGGCCGTGGTAGCAGCAAGTGACGTCCAATGCCGGGGAACACACGAAGTACGGCCGCACGAAAGTGCGGCTGCGCAACGCAAGTGGCAAACGAATGCATTTTGCAAGAACGTCGAACCTCTAGTACTGACGTACAGAGTGCACTGCGTCCGCATAGCGGCGTGTGTGCGTGATTAGGAGACCTCAGACGCTGCTTGTGTCCGGCCAATATCACGTCCAGATGCCCAAAGTTTCCTGGTTTGGATCCGTAACAAAATACGTCTGAAATTGCGCATCGTATGACCGTTATCACGTCTTCCGTGAAAAAATGCTTTAGGACGCATCAACGCACTTTGTGACGGTAGACGAGAAAAATGCGTTCGTCTGACCCTAGCCTAAAACAGGCAGTGTTTGTCAGACAGCAAAGATTAAGTTTGAGCAGCTGTTACTCAGATATTTACACCTTCCTGAGACCAGGCTTACTGGAAGACTAATCTGATCAGCAGATAGTGACAGACAATAACATTCTTGCATAATTACAATTATACTAACATTCTGCACACGAGAGGGCAACAGGACAATTTTGATTGAGTCCTGCATTATTATTATTATTATTATTCTTTATTTATAAAGCGCCAGCATATTCCGCAGCGCTGTACAATAAGCACAGTATAGACAGGGTTACAATACATTGAACAACATTTGACAAACAGTACAGGAGGAGATGAGGGCCCTATTCCCGTAGGAACTCACAATCTGGGAGGGTTGGGGTTGGAAACAGGAGGAGAGGACTGTAAGGTGAGAGTGATTGATGATTGCGTCAGTGAGTTGGGTGGTAGGCTTCCCTAAATAGGAACGTTTTAAGGGAGCGTTTGAAGGAAGAGAAGTTAGGGGAAAGTCTGACAGTACGAGGGAGAGCGTTCCAGAGAGTGGGGGCTGCGCGTGAGAAATCCTGCAGTCTATCATGGGAAGAGGTGATGCAGGGAGAAGCTAGGCGCAGGTCACTGTTTGACCTTAGGGAGCGGGCTGGGGTGTATTTGGTGATTAGTGAGGACAGGTAGTGGGGAGCTGAGTTAGTGAGGGTTTTGTAGGTAAGGATAAGGATTTTGAACTTAATTCTGCAGTGGATGGGGAGCCAGTGAAGGGACTCGCAGAGGGGAGCGGCAGAGACAGAGCGGCGGGTGAGGTGAATTAGCCTGGCGGAGGCGTTCAGGATGGATTGTAGGGGGGAGAGGCGGGACATCCTACAAATATGCCTCCATGCCCATGTCCCCCCAAGTCCAAATGACGCATGTCACAAAACCCAAAAATAATGCGCTTGAAAGTGTCAAAATTGAAACGCTGTTTGCAAACAAAAAAACTACTGGACGAAAATGTCTGGAATTTACACATAAGATCCTATGAATGATAATAAAAAGGACTGTTACAGGAAAAAATAATATGTCAAAAAATCCCGAAAATGACCTAAAAATCCTAAAAATCAATAAATAAAGAGACTTTTTGCTGCAAGTTTAAAATAATGAATGGTTTATTAGATATTGGATAAAAACAGGAATATTTTTAACATTGAAACCTATGGGATTATCCTGAATAAACCTGCCGCATGAAACCACCGAACATCAGGGCATTTCACTGACATTTCTCTGCTGTTCGGTGTCTCTGAATAGATTAACCATTGCTTCTCTATGGGGGATTTCACTGCCGCCGAACAGGCACCGTATTTCGTAATATTTGGTGAATTGCCTGCTTTCTGAATAGCTGAATGGTGGCGAAAATGCACCGTACGGGAAAATTCAGTGTTCGGTGCAAAATTCTTGAACCCAGGACATACTTGGAAAGGAAAGAAATCTCGATGTATCCTTCCTTTGCAAATAAATAAATACATTCCGGGGCCAGATCGGCTCTGTCTGAATAACCCCTTTAGGCTAAGGTCAGACGAAAGCAGTTTTAACGTGCGTTTAGCCGCACGAAATCACGGCCGTGCTAGCAGCAAATGACGTCCAATGCCGGGGAACATACGACGAACGGCCGCACGAAAGTTCGTCCGCGCAACGCAAGTGGCAAACGAACGCATTTTTTCGAGAACGTCAAACCGCTACTACTGACGTACAGAGTGCGCTGCGTCCGCATAGCGGCGTGTTTGCGTGATTGGGAGACGTCAGACGCTGCTAATGTCCGGCCAACATAACGTCCAGACACAAAAAGTGTTTTATTGATGATCCGTACAAAATCACGGACGAAACGGCGCATCGTATGACCGCTATCGCGTATTCCGTGAAAAAATACGTCCATTCGTTCGAACGCACTTTTTCACGGACAACGTGAAAAATGCGTTCGTCTGACCCTAGCCTTAGTGCGTAGATCTGGTAGTGTGGCCATATTTTTGCCCTGGCGCTACCCAGTGTTAGACGGAGGCACGGCGCCGCTGGCAGCAACATAAGCTGTAATAGTACATCTAACAGGGGTCAAATCATAAAAATAATAGTGTTGGACTTTATAAAGATGTGTCCCCCAATCAGCGCTTATCATCTCACACGAAACATAAACTCAAGTCTCATACATTCATGTGTGTAGATATAGATATATATATATAATGTGGAATTTACCAAAATGTGTGATAAGTGACAAAAAATATAATACAGCTATAGTTAATTTTTATTTATTATCATCGTTTATTTGGCGCCAACAGTTTCCGCAGCGCTTTACAATAACCAAAGAGAACGAGATACAGATAAACGCACATAGGATGGAAACACTAGGGGCACTATTACACTCTTCGCGCACTATTTTGCGCGTGAGCAAAAAACGCATTAACGCGAGGGGCAAAACCCTGTATTACAACGTTCGCGCACGAAATGCGTGTTAACATCTAACGCGAGTGGCCCTGCGCGAGCGAAAGTTCGTGCGCGCATCCCATACTTAACATTGTGAGCGCAAATGCGTTTGTGCGCTGCTACGCGGATGGTATTACAATCGATGTGCAAATTTTAACGCACAGCGTTTGCGCGCGTAATTTTAACGTCTTTGAAAAGCTGGTGGTAACGGCAAATCTGAACGTTCTGGCCGAAACCAAATACACCAGCACGAAAAAATAATACAGCACAGTATAGTTACACATTCTACACATACCCAAAGAATAAAATAGAGAAGCTGTGCGTGTTTTTATTATTTTTGCAGCATATATACTCAGATTTACTTTGACAGGCGTAAAAACTGAACGGGAGACAACTGTGGTTCTTAATTCAGATTGGCTGAATCGCGTGAAAAAAACAGTCCGAACACTGATTTCTGCGCGTAGCATTAATGCGCGCGCCTTTTTGCGCATCTTTTTTACGTGCGCTATTTCTTGACAGATGATAAAATGCGCTCGGATCGTAATTCCGGCGTTAATTTACGCGCGTTAGGCTAGGGTCAGACGAACGCAGTTTTAACGTGCGTTTAGCCGCACAAAATCATGGCCGTGCTAGCAGCAAATGACGTCCAATGCCGAGGAACACACGAAGTACGGCCGCACGAAAGTTCGTCCGCGCAACGCAAGTGGCAAACGAACGCATTTTTTCAAGATCATCAAACCGCTAGTACTGACGTAGAGTGCGCTGCGTCCGCTAGCGGCGTGTTTGCGTGATTAGGAGACGTCAGACGCTGCTAATGTCCGGCCAACATAACGTCCAGACACAAAAAGGGTTTTATTGATGATCCGTACAAAATCACGGACGAAAAGGCGCATCGTATGACCGCTATCGCGTATTCCGTGAAAAAATAAGTCCATTCGTTCGAACGCACTTTTCCACGGACGACGCGAAAAATGTGTTGGTCTGACCCTAGCCTTAACGTTTATAACGCTGCGGGCAAAAAAAATACTGCTGCGCGAGCGTTTTTGCGCAGATAATGTAATAGCGCCCTAGGGGTAGAGGGCCTTGCTCATAGGAGCTTACAATCTAGATCACCTGAATACAAGCTTTATAGTGTTTGGGACCAATGGGCCTTCAGTTCCCTCTGCAAAAATAGAAGAGGAGCTGCATTCCCACTCAACGTGACTCCTGCATCTCAATTCATGATCCTAATGATCAATGCGGCGCCCCCTGCCTTAACTAGGACTCGGAGCACATGAGTTATACATGTTACAGGGCTGATAGTTATTGAGCATCCCGTCTGCATGTATTGCTAATATGTGTCCAGGTCACAGGGTTCAGCAACCTTGGCTCCCTGATGGTTTGGGAACTACATTTCCCATGTGGCTCAGTCAGCCTAATGGGTGACAGAGCATCATGGGAGATGTAGTTCCCAAAACATCAGGGAGCCAAGGTTGCTGAACCCTGGCAGGAAAATATGGCCTGTCTGGCACCCTTACTCGCCACCCTCAGCCGCCTATAACCATTCCAAGCACATAAAGTGGTCCCGGCGGCCGGAGCGTCCCCTTAGAATAAATAAATAAAAGGTTCAAGATAATCCGCTCCTGTTTAGTGATAATTTGTTGAAAATGTGCTGAGTTATTCAGAGAGAGGTGAAAAGCAGGAGAATGACTGGAGAATGGAAAATTCTAGGTCAAAATAGCCAAACCAGAAAAATTCTCCCTTTCATCTCACTTTCCCAATTGGCTATTTTGACCTAGAATTTTCCATTCTCCAAACATTCTCCTGCTATTCACCTCTCTCTGAATAACCCTGGTGGAATTTTTTTCATAAAAACTTTATTGACATAACATAGCGGGCGTTAGATGCTGGACAGCACGAGCCGCCAGCTCCTCCATGTTTTCCTGGACGCGTACAATTTCTTGATGCTGATGGGCAACGCAGGAAAACTGGAACCCTGCTGTATGTATAATCTATACGCTGAAAGTCACTCGAGGAGGAATCCCCTGCCGTTTATTATGTAAATGATTTGCTTTCTTAACCCCTTCACTCCCGAGATAACTCGGGTCTTCAAAGGCGTCCGATATCGAGTTCTCTCGATCTGCAGCTCAGCAGGAATAAAGCAAATGGAATGCGTTTATTGGAAACTCATTTTATTTGCGTTTGGGCTCCAGAACGTGCCCCTAACATTATAGCAGGGTGGCGATGATGCTCCAGGTGTTAAAACTCGTTAAAACCAGCCGGGGAATGTGTATAACAGAACTGTCCCAGCTGATAAAACACGGAGCCACCAGCTGCAGTTGCAAGTGCAGTAACTCGATTTGACCAGCAGATGGTGCCATCTCCCCGCCAAATAGGTCCTTACAGTGCGGAATACACTGGGAATGTTCCCAAATATCTCTTATTGTATCATTAAAAATGATTCCTATAAAACCACTGGTTCCTCAGAGTGTTTTTTTTGGAAAACCACTTGGCAGTGAAGGGGTTAAGCACAGGAGTTACAGATGTTACAGGGCAGCAACTTTCCTGTGCCCTCCCTCTGGATGAAACGGTAATACGTGTGAGGGGAAATGTCCATGGCCCAAATTGACACAACCTCGTTAGATTGTAAGCTCCCACGGTAACCGGGCCCTCGATTCCTCCTGGCATTGTTTGTCAAAAATGTCATCCTGTCTCGATGTATCGGAACCCTGTCTATATTGTACCCATTGTTCATCGCTGCGGAATATGTTGGCGCTATATAAAGTATACTATTGACCTTTTTTTCTGAAGTACAGCTTGGTGATAAATGTCCCCTTTGAGTTATTTTCCAGGATTTAAACCCAAAAGACATCTATATATTTTAGGAGTAAATACTCCCCTTTTCTCCCTCGGCGCGCTGCTCGTTCCCTTCAGCACAGGGGCTTCCGAAACGTGGAAGAACCTGCAGCTTTTATATGCAGTTTTTTATACCTGCGCAACATGCATGGTGTTGGGTAGTCAGATTGCGCAGCGCCCAGAGCCTGCACACTTTGTACACAAGTTCCGTAGCACCTGCGGAAAGGGATGGATCGTAGCTGTACGGAGTGTACACACACAACCAACCCACCAGCTTCCCCTCTCACCACACTGGCTATTGTGATATGTCTGAGAGAGCATGATGTCAGCATGCAGCACGTGATGACCTCATCAGTGAACGATCGGGGCGCTCTACACGGTGGGGGGGGGTGTTTGCAGAGGGGCCCTCTACACGGTGGGGGGGGGTGTTTGCAGAGGGGCGCTCTACACGGTGGGGGGGTGTTTGCAGAGGGGCGCTATACACGGTGGGGGGGTGTTTGCAGAGGGGCGCTCTACACGGTGGGGGGGTGTTTGCAGAGGGGCGCTCTACACGGTGGGGGGGTGTTTGCAGAGGGGTGCTCTACACGGTGGGGGGTGTTTGCAGAGGGTCGCTCTACACGGTGGTGGGGTTTGCAGAGGGGCGCTCTACACGGTGGTGGGGTTTGCAGAGGGGCGCTCTACACGGTGGGGGGGTGTTTGCAGAGGGGTGCTCTACACGGTGGGGGGTGTTTGCAGAGGGTCGCTCTACACGGTGGTGGGGTTTGCAGAGGGGCGCTCTACACGGTGGGGGGGTTTGCAGAGGGGCGCTCTACACGGTGGGGGGTTTGCAGAGGGGCGCTCTACACTGTGGGGGGTGTTTGCAGAGGGGCGCTCTACACGGTGGGGGGGGGTGTTTGCAGAGGGGCGCTCTACACGGTGGGGGTGTTTGCAGAGGGGCGCTCTCTACACGGTGGGGGGGGTTTGCAGAGGGTCGCTCTACACGGTGGTGGGGTTTGCAGAGGGGCGCTCTACACGGTGGGGGGTTTGCAGAGGGGCGCTCTACACGGTGGGGGGTGTTTGCAGAGGGGCGCTCTACACGGTGGGGGGTTTGCAGAGGGGCGCTCTACACGGTGGGGGGGGGTTTGCAGAGGGGCGCTCTACACGGGGGGGGGTTTGCAGAGGGAAACTCTACACGGTGGGGGGTGTTTGCAGAGGGGCGCTCTACACGGTGGGGGGTGTTTGCAGAGGGAAACTACACGGTGGGGGGGTTTGCAGAGGGGCGCTCTACACAGTGGGGGGTGTTTGCAGAGGGAAACTACACGGTGGGGGGGTTTGCAGAGGGAAACTCTACATGGTGGGGGGGGTTTGCAGAGGGGCGCTCTACACGGTGGGGGGGTTTGCAGAGGGGCGCTCTACACGTGGGGGGGTGTTTGCAGAGGGAAACTCTACATGGTGGGGGTGTTTGCAGAGGGGCGCTCTACACGGTGGGGGGGTTTGCAGAGGGGCGCTCTACACGGTGGGGGGGTTTGCAGAGGGGCGCTCTACACGGTGGGGGTGTTTGCAGAGGGAAACTCTACACGGTGGGGGTGTTTGCAGAGGGGCGCTCTACACGGTGGGGGGGTGTTTGCAGAGGAAAACTACACGGTGGGGGGGGTTTGCAGAGGGGCGCTCTACACAGTGGGGGGTGTTTGCAGAGGGAAACTACACGGTGGGGGGGTTTGCAGAGGGAAACTCTACATGGTGGGGGGGGTTTGCAGAGGGGCGCTCTACACGGTGGGGGGGTGTTTGCAGAGGGAAACTCTACATGGTGGGGGGGGTTTGCAGAGGGGCGCTCTACGCGGTGGGGGGTGTTTGCAGAGGGGCGCTCTACACGGTGGGGGAGTTTGCAGAGGGAAACTCTACGCGGTGGGGGGTGTTTGCAGAGGGGCGCTCTACACGGTGGGGGGGTTTGCAGAGGGAAACTCTACGCGGTGGGGGGTGTTTGCAGAGGGGCGCTCTACACGGTGGGGGGGTTTGCAGAGGGAAACTCTACGCGGTGGGGGGTGTTTGCAGAGGGGCGCTCTACACGGTGGGATTATTTGCAGAGGGAAACTACACAGTGGGGGGGTTTGTAGATGGACATTACACACGCGGGTGGGGATTTGCAGAATGGCAATTAAATGTAGTCTAAACTGTCCTGTCACACTATCACTATATTTAGAAATTTCTCCTGTTCAGATTTACGTGATGGGGAGGAATTTCTGAATATCTTGTTACTTCCCCAGGGCAGGGGCATACTGACAGTCACTGAGGTCAGCCCGTACATCAGGGGTCAGCAACCACAGCTCGCTGCATGTTTTGGAACTACATCTCCCATGTTGCACAGCCAAACTAATGAATGGCAGAGAATCATGGGAGATGTAGTTCCAATCCAAAACATCTGGAAGGTCCAGGTAGCTGACCTCTGCTCTGTAGATCTCTCATTACACACATACTCACACCCAGAGGATAAATACATAATATAAACAACACATTATTCTCGTATTTATCCCTTCATTTATCTGTCCGTCACTGTCTCCATTAATAATCTATCTTGCTGGATGGGCCCGAGATCAGGAGGTGCAGGAGGGGCTGGGAGGTCCAGGACGGGTAGGGAGGTGCAGGAGGGGGTTGGGAGATGCAGGGAGGTGCAGGAGGGGGTTGGGAGGTGCAGGAGGGGGTTGGGAGGTGCAGGAGGGGGTTGGGAGGTGCAGGGAGGTGCAGGAGGGGGTTGGGAGGTGCAGGAGGGGGTTGGGAGGTGCAGGGAGGTGCAGGAGGGGGTTGGGAGGTGCAGGAGGGGGTTGGGAGGTGCAGGAGGGGGTTGGGAGGTGCAGGAGGGGGTTGGTTGGGAGGTGCAGGACAGTTTGGAGGTGAGGGGTGAGAGACCCTGGAATGTGTTTCTGTGCATGGATCTGTTTATTGGGGGCATATTCACAAGGCCATGTAAAATCTGTTAAACCATGGGTATCATGCTCCGCCCCCCCCCCCCCAGATACTGATGGCCCACATTTCCCAGAATTCTCTGGCCAGAGCATCATGGGAGGTGTAGTTCAGAAACATCTGGTGAGGGCAGTTTGGAAACCTTAGGCTAAACCTACAGGACCAGGGCATGGTCGAACCGAGCCAGGGGCTTCCTCCCATCAGCCACTGCGGCCAATACGCTCAGAGCCCAGTAACCAATCACCACCCGTTACCATGGAAACCCGAATCGCCGCCTTAAACTACACCTCCCGGCGGGCTCTGCGGCGCGGGCTGATCCTTTTCCGGTGCCATCCAGCGCTACTTAGTGACTTCCGCCGGAAGCATTTTCCCTTTCCTGCCAGTTGCTCGCCACAAGATGGCTGTGCAGATCTCCAAGAAGAGGAAGGTAAGCCGGGACATGCCGGGCTGGGAGGCTTTACTCGCGCAGATTTCGCCCCGGGTGGGGGCCCCGGAGCCCGGCCGATCTGTGGGCCCCTAGGTGAGCGGCTGGGCGGGCGTGATTGGGGTCGGATGGACGCGGATCGAGTTGAGGCCTGGCGGAGACATGGCGGCGCGCCGCTCACAGCCCGGTGCATGCTGGGTTATCCGTGCGGGGGTCACTCCTCAGCCCCTGCAGAGGGCCCAGTGCACGGCGTGAGGTATATACAGGCCTGGGCAGGCGGGTCACTCCATGGAGTCCCGGCATGCTGTGCGCCAGCTCCTCTGCCCCAGTGCTATGGTCCTTCGTGGAGGAGGGGGGGGGGCAGGCAGCCGGCGATGGGGGTTGCCTGATCGGCCATGTTTTCCTGCACACCTGTAACTCCTGCCCATGGACAGTGCATGAAACCTGCCGCCCCGCAGCGTGTATAACCCATACGCTGCAGGTAAGGAATCCCAGGTGACCTGCCATGATTTGCTTCTTGCAGCGTGAGTTATACAGGTTGAAGGGCAGCACTTTCCCCTGTGCTCCCCCTCTGAATCAGTGTCCAGGAAACCATGGCTGCCCCTGCTGGGGGCCCTCCATTCTCACTGCAGCCAATCAGGGACCTTCCAGGGGCTCAAACTCTGCCTCCCCCTCCAGATGTTTATCGCCTACAAATCCCAGAATACTTTTTAATGCAATAGGCGGGCAGAGAGTCATGGGAGGTGTAGTTCAGAAAGATCTGTGAGGGGCAGAGTTTGAGACCCCGCTCTAAACTTTAGCAGATGCTTTGGAACCACATCCCCCATGATGCTCGTGTTCTCAGACTAAGCCTCACAGGGAAACATGGATCCAAAAAACACCTGTTGGATCGCTCGGGGTTAAATCCATCTTTTCCTGCAGTTAGTCACAAGTTTTTATAAAGCACTAACAAGTTCTGTAGCGCTGTACAATGGACGAGACAGAACAGATATACGTGTTACACACAGAGTAGGAGAGGGGGACCCTGCCCCAGAGTTTACAATCTAGGAGAGGGGACCCTGCCCCAGAGATTACAATCTAAGAGGAGAGGGGACCCTGCCCCAGAGCTTACAATCTAAGAGGAGAGGGGACCCTGCCCCAGAGCTTACAATCTAAGAGGAGAGGGGACCCTGCCCCAGAGTTTACAATCTAAGAGGAGAGGGGACCCTGCCCCAGAGTTTACAATCTAAGAGGGGAGGGGACCCTGCCCCAGAGCTTACAATCTAAGAGGGGAGGGGTGACACGCTAGGTGAGGGTAAATGGCGTATGTGAAGTGGTGGGGTTCATGGGGGTGAGTCTGTTACTCGGCAAGTGTCGTCTAAGAATCCGCCGTTGTCGGGCCGTAAACGCGCTCTGTGATCAGTTGACACCGCCACGCACTGCTGTGCCACTCACTGGGTTATGGCTGGCGAGTAAAGTGCGTGCAGGGAGCTCGGGGAGAAGTCCACAGACTCGATTACATGCTGAATGCAGGAAATACCCAGTGGGTGTAAATGAGTGCATTATAAAACCCATCGATCGCATCGTTACCGGTCGCTGTGGATCTCAATACGTTCTCTTGCAGCTCGCTGGTGCGGTCTCTAACTCGGGTCAGACGAGCGCATTCTGTGCACAACGGATGTACTTTCTGACTGACGGCAAGGTAGTGGCCACACGGTCTGTTTTTATGACAGATGTAGGAGGGAAAATAAATTAATAAGAAAATCATTTTGTCCGTCAAAAATGCTGGGCGTGTAAATGCTGTCCCGTCTGACCGCGTTCCATCACTCACACACAAAGCTATGCAGACGCAGCGCACTCTGTGCGTCCGTTCTAGCGCATTTACATTCTTGCCTAACTTGTGTCTGTTGTGCGTCCACACTTCTGTGCGGATGTACTTCGTGTGTGGGGCTCCATTGGTCAGAATGCTATGCTGCTGTGGACGTTAAAAGGTGCGCAAACACAGACGTGGACACTGCGCTCGTCTGACCCGAGCCTTAGTCGGCCATGCTTTTCTGGTCCAACACACGGCTTCCACTTTAACCCTGCAGTGTCCCGGCTTCCTGACCTGTTTGCTGGGCGTTGTGTCCACACTCGGCACTTTACATTCAATCTGATCTCCCCCTGTACCAGGCCTTTGCCAAGCTGTGCCCATTGGCCGCGACGGTGTGACCGGCCTGGTCATTGATGTGAGAGGGAGGCGCCTGCGGAGGGTTTTACAGGTCGGGAATGTTGGATGTGAAGGAGAGGAATGTTGCGTAGTATTGGATAAAGATCCCTCTAACACTGTAGCGGGGATGCAACTTTTTGCACCAGTTTGAGCTCTTGGTGGCCGATATGTGACACCGATCCTCTCGTCTGGTGGCCAAGTCTCTGTAATGACCGGTTTCTTACCTGCTCTCCTGATTTTATTACAGTTCGTCGCCGACGGGATCTTCAAAGCTGAGCTCAATGAGTTCCTCACCAGAGAACTGGCTGAAGATGGCTACTCCGGCGTGGAGGTCAGAGTCACCCCAACCAGGACTGAGATCATCATCCTGGCCACCAGGTAATGAGCTCTGACACGGTGTGACCTGAGCTGGCTGGCGGTGTGACCCGGCTGTGTTAGACGTTTCAGCAATTCATTTCTGGCGTTTGGGGTTTGTTTGCTGCCGGACCTTCACCCCTCAGTGATGATACGATGACGAGTCAGAGTGGACGCCCCACGTGTGGAGTTCCTGATCACTGGCACGTTCTGTGTCCGTGTTCCTGGTCGCTCCACACGTGAAGTCCTGTATAGTGATTGAACTTGAGGCATTTGTCTGAGAGGGATGATGTGTGTCGTGCGTTACACCACACTGCGCGGCCATGTCTTGGGGGGAGGGCGGGGGCGCTGCTGGCCCCATGTGATAAACTGATACCTGTAAGGTATTGCAGTTATTACAGACATTGCAAAATTAATGCATTTTCTGAATTTCCTTCAGGACCCAAAACGTCCTCGGTGAGAAGGGCCGCCGTATCCGCGAGCTGACCGCTGTCGTTCAGAAGAGGTTTGGCTTCCCAGAAGGCAGTGTCGAGGTGAGAACGAAAACCGTCTCCCCTGCAGAGCATCATCTCAACGCGGTTTCAGAGTTTTGTTAAAATGTTCTCTAACCCCCATGAGCGCCAGTTGCCGTTTCTAAGTCAGGCCTGGTCCTCAGGTCCCCCTAACAGGACAGGTTTTAAGGATTCCCTCAGGAGAAGCGGACTGAATCCTGCAATCACTGAGCAGCAAATCAAATCACCTGTGCTTCACATATCCTGCAAACCTGGCCTGTTCGGGGGACCTGACGTGGGAAGCGCCCATCTAAGCTATGGGCCATGCAGACATTAATGGTATGACCGGGCTGCAGTCGGGTGCCACGCGATGCTTGGTTAACCCTTTCACTACTGAGGACGTGTGGGGAACGTCCTCATTGACTCCTAAGGAAAGATAGGGGTGGAGGTAAGTGTTCCCTTGAACCCCGATATCTCCTGATTGTTTTCAGCTAGCAGGGTCATGTTTGGTATCATTAGAAAAGCCAGAGTCAACCTTTCCAATGACGCCAAACATGACCATGTTTAAAGAAAACAATAACAATACAAATAAAAATTTAAGCCCTGAAATGGCTCAGCAGTAAAGGGGTTAAGGCAGCCGGATGCCTGCACTGCATGCGAGTTTAATCCCTGTATTCATGGCATATATTTTGGTGCAGATACCCCGGTTTTCCAAGGAATGCCACTTTTGCCAGAGTTGGATAGGAAATTATTTATGTAGCGCCAGCATATTCTGCAGCGTTTGTCAGTCTATGCACGGTCAGGCTGGCGCTGCTGCTGGCTCTCCTGCATGTAGACGCTTCTTTATGGATTTTAAATCTAGTTTAATTCCCTCCGTTACAGCTTTACGCCGAGAAGGTCGCCACGAGAGGTCTGTGTGCCATCGCCCAGGCAGAATCCCTGCGTTACAAGCTGCTGGGAGGTCTGGCCGTGAGAAGGTGAGGACACGATCGGTCAGCTGCGGTTATTCACTAAAAGGAGCAGTCACTAGGTTGAGCGTGAAACACGAGCAACGTCTGGGCAGGGTTTTGGTGCCGTCACAGGATGTTTCTCAAGTGCTCAGTGATGGGACCAAACGTTGCACAGAACTTTGAACTGGTTTTACCTGCCCGAACTTTGGTCTTTTTCTTATGCTCTTGTCTGCCCTGAACCGGTCTGGGTGAGATCCTGGCATGTGCCCCTCATATGGCGCAGTGGGTATTCAGTCTGAGTTTTTGGGAGGAAAATGACAAACCGAGCCTTTTGAAGACTGAACATTCATATATTCTTTTAAAGAGCCTCCTTGTTAGACCTTTTCCTTGCTGGTATCTGTGTCTGCAGTGGCTCCTAGTTGCTCTGCAGTGGCTCCTAGTTGCTCTGCAGTGGCTCCTAGTTGCTCTGCAGTGGCTCCTAGTTGCTCTGCAGTGGCTCCCAGTTGCTCTGCAGTGGCTCCCAGTTGCTCTGCAGTGGCTCCCAGTTGCTCTGCAGTGGCTCCCAGTTGCTCTGCAGTGGCTCCCAGTTGCTCTGCAGTGGCTCCCAGTTGCTCTGCAGTGGCTCCCAGTTGCTCTGCAGTGGCTCCTAGTTGCTCTGCAGTGGCTCCTAGTTGCTCTGCAGTGGCTCCTAGTTGCTCTGCAGTGGCTCCTAGTTGCTCTGCAGTGGCTCCTAGTTGCTCTGCAGTGGCTCCTAGTTGCTCTGCAGTGGCTCCTAGTTGCTCTGCAGTGGCTCCTAGTTGCTCTGCAGTGGCTCCTAGTTGCTCTGCAGTGGCTCCTAGTTGCTCTGCAGTGGCTCCTAGTTGCTCTGCAGTGGCTCCTAGTTGCTCTGCAGTGGCTCCTAGTTGCTCTGCAGTGGCTCCTAGTTGCTCTGCAGTGGCTCCTAGTTGCTCTGCAGTGGCTCCTAGTTGCTCTGCAGTGGCTCCTAGTTGCTCTGCAGTGGCTCCTAGTTGCTGGAATCTTGTGACACCCATTTCAGCCGATCAGGGGATTTTCACCCTTTCTACCTTCCGTGATGATACGATGACGAGTCTGAATGGGTAAACACTTTCTCGGCGGTCGTTGTCTGCGGCACGTTCTGTGCTGTTGATGGACGCCGCTGATTTAGGATTACCTCTACTCTTGATGTCCATGAGGCATTTGTCTGAGAAGGTGCGGATCCATCCGTGGGTTGGTTTTAGAGTTTCTGCTGGATGTTGGTATGAAGTGGTCGAGGTGCTAACTCTTCTGTACTGCAATGTTTCAGAGCGTGTTATGGTGTCCTGCGCTTCATCATGGAGAGCGGAGCCAAGGGTTGCGAGGTTGTCGTCTCCGGCAAGCTGAGAGGCCAGAGAGCCAAATCCATGAAGTTTGTGGATGGCTTGATGATCCACAGTGGGGACCCTGTCAACTACTACGTGGACACAGCCGTGCGTCACGTCCTCCTCCGTCAAGGTGAGCATTCCTGATTTTTAGAACCATTCCTGTAAACCTGTGATCTGTATCTTTCCTATTGTCCGCCTCGTTCATTCTGCCCTCCCATGTTCCATCCTGATGTCTACCTGCCGGCACCTCCTGGAGAATCCAGTTATTGCAGCAAGTAAATGAGTCCTTTGAGCTCAGATCTTAAAGTCCTTCCTGGCACGGAGGTGTGGAATGGGCCGAAAAGACACTGTAGAGGATGCTCAGGTGTAAAACTCGAACCTTCATTTCCACCCGTAAACCTCTTCTGCCAGCACCTGCAAACACTCACCTTTCTTTCATAAAGGTTGTGTGGATTGTGATTTGGCAGGGTTTGTGTGACCATCACGACGAGTTCTTGTATCCGGGTCTCCCTTCAGTGATGATACGATGACGAGTCAGAGAGGACTCTCCTTGTGGAGTCCACGTTCAGGGTCACGTTCTGTGTCTCTGTGCTGGTCACTCCACACGGCATGTCCTCCATACTGATTGAACTCGAGGCATTTGTCTGAGAAGGATAGAAAACAAGCCGGTCAAACCTGGTCACGTCCGTAGCATCTTGTGTCCTGCAGCCTCAGGATCCTGTGCCATTTTCAGTGCTGCATTAGGCCTGTTAGTAGCCCCCCCCCCCCCTTGACACATGGTTAACCCATCGTGCCTTGATGCTGCAATAGTGTTTTGTATAATTTTTCAGGTGTCCTGGGTATCAAGGTGAAGATCATGCTGCCATGGGATCCCAGCGGAAAGATCGGCCCCAAGAAGCCCCTTCCCGATCATGTCAGCATCGTTGAGCCTAAAGAGGAGATCCTGCCAACCACCCCCGTCTCTGAGCAGAAAGGAGCCAAGCCAGAGCAGCCCCAGCCACCGGCCATGCCCCAGCCCGTTCCCACCGCATAACGGGTAAGACCTTTACCTGCCATCTGTTTGCTGAATGCGACCTTGTGTGTTATCGGTCTGTGTGGTTTGAAGGCATAAATCTTTAGCTGCTGGATTTTTCATGAATTCTTTTGCTGTGTGATTGTGTTTTTTTAAAAAAAAGGAAAGCTGGTGTTTATAAGGCGGCGGGGGGGGGGGGGGTCGTCAACTCCAGCCCTCCAGTGCTCAGGCACTCAAGTCGACGGATGCTTGTGGGAAATGTAGTTCCAAAGCATCTGCAGGGACAAGGTTGCGCTGCCCTGTTACACCTTTTTGTCCAGCGAGCCTTTGTATCAGACTCCCTTTAACCCTTTCACTTCTCACCATTTGTGGAGAGCATCCTCTGCTTTCTTAAAATATGCACCCTGTCGCTCAAGCTGTGCTTTTATGACCTCCTGAGGGTCTGCGGCAGCTTGTAGACATGATGGGGTAGATGCATTCTTCCTGCAAACTGTATAAAGGGTTTTATTTATGGGTCATTCCTTTTTCATTTGTGTTTTGAATGTGTCATTAGGTACACTCTTGGAGTGGTGTGCCCGTTAGTGAGCCGGAGAGTCTCATTGCACTCACTTGTGAACCCTGAAACTGAATAAAACCTGCCGTTACGTGCTGCGGAAGCATCCTGGTTGGAGGAGTTTCCGCCTCTTGACGGTCGCTTCGTGTTTGTTACTCGGTTCAGTTAAAGATAATCAAAATCCTGTCCGTCTGGAGCGCGTGTTTATTTTGCTGGTGCCAGGGACTCGTTCGCGACGTATTTCATGCATCGGGAATTTGATTTATTGCGGAGTTTGGGATCTGGATCACACCTTAAAATATACCCATATTCAAGCAAGAAGTGAAAATATACTGTGCAGTATAGAATATGGGGACCCTTTATCCTGCGGAGCCGGGGGCAGCAGCCTTGGCCCTCTGGCTGAGCCTCACAGAAAAATGTAACACCTAATCTAATGAGTAGCTGAGCATCATGGGAGATATAGCTTCGAAACATCTGGAGGGCCACGTTTGCTCACCCCCTGCTGTATAACATGTGATCTGGTTTTTGGGGGTAAATGCTCCCACCCCTGTACGGTTCTAGCAGTTTTGACATGGATACATGTGGTGGATCGCAGGTGACTTGGTAACTGGATTTCTCGTTGCTTTTGGACTCAGATTCTGCAGTTAAATGTTACACTCCGGTGGTGTCCAACCATGGCCCTCCAGATGTTTCAGAACTAAATCTCCCATGGTGCTCAGCTACTCATTATGTCAACCGTGCATCATGGTCTCTATTTCCAAAACATTCGGAGGGCCACGTTTGGACACCACTGTCTGCAATATCTTGGCCGCCGTCACAGCAGCTCTCACAACTCTCCCAGAATGCAATGCTGACATGTACGTATGCAGTTTACCATTTCAATGGACAAGAGGTTTCTCCTATTAAAGACTCGTCCACTCAAATGTGTCACTGCGAGTGCTGGAACCCAAACGTACCAAACTAACTTTAATGTCTCACATCCAGGAAGAGAATTCACATGCTGTTTATGCGCGCACGGCATTCTGGGAGAGCTGTGGAAGTCTGTCACGTGCCCAGGTGTGTGCATGATATCGCTGACCAGACACTAGTAGCTCTATACTGCAGGTAGGTGGGTGTGAGGAGCGTCACAATGTGCAACCCCATTGCCTGCTGGGAAATGTCTGCACACTTACTCCACTAAACTGATGGTCTGCGCTGCAGTAACGAGCTGCTCGAACTCACCGATGCGGCGGCACATTTTACAGATCATAAACAGATTTATACTTCTTTTAATAGTTGTATTTTCACTTTATTAATCCCATGTTTTTATTTTCTCCAGGAAGCCGGACGTGAGGATTTTGGATACAAATTCTAAACATCTGTAAAATAAAGTAAAAAAAAAAAACTGAACAATCTCGCTTTTGTTTTTTGTAAGGTGTCATTTTGATTAACGTCCTGCCTGTATGTAAAGCCTCGGAAGGTGCCGGAGATGCTTCTACCAAAATCCTGCATGCTCGGATAATCACCCAGAGCTCAGCGTTTAACCCTGAAGGGTCTGAAGCTATGATAAAATGCAAATCGTTTGGGAGGAAAGTGAAGTCACACCTACACATCCAACCCCACGCCGCTTCTTTAAACACAACCAAGACTGAAATATGGAGGACCTTGTCCTGTGAGCTTACAATCTAAGAGGTGCAGGGTGACAGAGGATGAGGAGTAATGGGGGCTGTGTGGGAGATAGATCAGGAAAGGTGCAGTGGGGGTTTGTGGAGTGTATTTTTTTGTTTGGATATTATGAAAGGCTGCAGAGTCGGCCGGTGTGATGGGAGTTTCCTTTTATATGTGATAAACTCGTCCTGGGGTTGCGGCTACAAGGAGATCATTAAAGTGCCTGGGATGGGAGGTAACAGCTTATACCTGTTGCTCGTGTCGCAGTTGGTATTTTGTCCCTGATCAAAGCTGAGCTGGAGAGGGAAGGGCTTCACGGTGTATATGTAGCTTATGACCTCTATTTTTGGGGTGATTGCACCATTTAAAGTGCGGCAGTGCAAACTAGGGTTGCACCGATACTAGTATCGCTATCGGTGCCGATACCGGGGTACTGCAGGAGTACTTGGTACTCGTGCAGTACCCAGATTATTTTTTTCCGATACCGGAAGCTGGCATTGAGCCGGCATCCTAGGGGCTGGGGCGGCTGTCCGAATGCTCGATCGGCATTCGGACAGGCCCTGCAGCTGCTCACCCCACTTTGTTTATACTTGCCTTCCTTTAGCGACACCGGGAAAGTCTTCGCGCGCGCGCTCCTTGGAAGGTCCCCAGCCGCGACCATGTGATCGCGGCTGGGGTCCTTTCAACGAGCGCACGCATGGAAACTTTCCCGGTGTCGCTAAAGGAAGGCAAGTATAAACAAAGTGGGGCAAAGATAGAGCATTCAGACAGGCCCTGCAGCTCACTCTCCGCTCATACTTCCCTTCTTTAGCGACGCCGGGAAAGTTTCCCTGTGTGCGCTTGTTTGAAGGACCCAGACGCGATCACATGGTCCACGTGGTCGCGGCTGGGGACCTTCCAAGGAGCGTGCGAAGACTTTCCCGGCGTCGCTAAAGGAAGGGAAGTATGAGCTGGGGGGCAGTATCCATGTGCTGGGGGGCATTTCCATGTGCTCTAAGATAAAAGTATTGGTACTCGGTATCGGTGAGTACTTGAACAAAAGTATCGGTGCATCCCTAGTGCAAACTGAATGGAGCACTCACTAATACCCAGCTAGAGTTGCACATTAGGGATGACGCACTCCACTTAACCTGGGTGTGCAGTCCAGAAATCCCTAATTTCCAACTGATACAGAAAATCAAAGATCCTGCAGCTACCGGATTAAAAGGCAACTTATTCCACCAGGTGGAAAAAGTTTCAAGTCGTTATCAAGCAGGCCTGATAAAGTCTCGAGTGGAAACGTTGCGTGATCTAATTAGGTGAAATAAATCTATTCATCCATCTTAAAGTTGGACATTTAACCCATAAATTTAAAATACTTTCTAAATCGTCCCCCTCCCTGACTAGGGAATTTTATATATACACTGCTCAAAAAAATAAAGGCAACACTTAAACACACTAACTCCAAGTCAAACTGTCCACTTGGGTAGCAACACTGATTTTAACACAGCAGCTCGGAGGCGAGTATTTGCATTTCTCTAATACTCCTACAGCAGTAAAGAGACATAGAAAAAAATTGGTAACCAAGTCCATAAGAGATCTGGTCAGGCGTGGCAAAACCCTTTTAAGTATTTTTCTCTCCATTCTTACTGCTTACTTTATCCCTATTTTATATTAGGCTCAGCATTTGTTTGCTTTAGCCTGCTGGGACACCGTTTACCCCGGCTTTAACCGCAGGGGTCATGTCCCTTAGTTTATTTTGATTTGCTTGCTCTGTTCACGAAGTGCTGCGGCATTGCCCCTCAGTTTCCCTCCCACTGCTCTCAACGACATTTGCAGGCGTTGTCAGACCACGGCTGGTGGTTTCACTCCACGCGGTTTGTCTCTCCCCGCGGCTTCCCAAGGTGGCGGCGAGATCTCGTCATCACCATCTTTAGATCACATGCTTCCGGTTCGCAGCCATTCCTCCGCTCTTCCACTATACAGCCGCTGCAAGTGTTAAGTTGGCAGCGCTCGCTCAGCACGGCTAACTTAGCACTTGCAGCCAAGTCGAGAGGTGCTGCAGGGTTGGCCGAATCCAATAAGGAAATGTTGGGTTTGGGTGGATCACAACAGCTAATAATTATTGGAAAGTGGTAAATATTAAAGTGCTAATAGAATGGACAAAAGTGGATTTTGCAGAAACGGCACCTTTCATCAAGCAATCCTCTGCCCTTTCACTTCCATATTCAAAGTGTTCAGTGAGACTGCTGCAGCAAACTGAACTGCTGCACTGGAGCAATTCAGCAGCTGCTGAGGAACTGAACACACCCCAGCTCTCGCATCTCTACTACATTCCACCTCGGTCATGTCCCTGAGTAGAACGCCCACTCATATCACCCTCTCAATCTGCAGAATCGGATTCCGCCGTGAGCTCCTCTCACAGGATGACATCGGTGGACTCTGGGGCCACCCCTCCCCCACCTAAACACCCCTCTGAAATTGGCCTACAGGCTGGCTGCTATGGAGACCTCCTTGCACTCCTCAATATCTGCCACCTTGTCCTCCGCAGTGAGTAACCTCACAGAATCCTTCCACCGCTCCATGGCAGATGCTGTAGCATCAGTCAGGGCAATGCAGCCTGACCGCTCCCCTATGGCTTCATCTTCCTCCATGTTCCCTGACATGCACAAGATGCTGCGACCCAAACAGATCCAAAAACTTAAACACCTTGATTTTGCTCCTCGATTGGCTAGCGACCCTGAAGAAATGCTGGAATCTAACTCGTGTAAGAGAGCCCTTGACCGCGGGGTGAAAACTGTGGCTCCAAAGAAAGGTCCAAACCTACAGGTTCTGGTCCGCTCCCCAATCTATCGGACTCTGACAATGATATTCACGAGTCTGGGGAAGATAACGCTGAAGCTCTTGAGCTACACGCACCTCACGACCCCGAACTGGGAGTCGAGGAGCGAGGCCCACCACCACTGCTAGCCCAGGAAGACGTAATCTGTGACCCCCTGGGTAACCCAATATTTCATGCCTCTAAAGTGGTGCAACCCTGATCCACGGCCTGGTCTCTTATTTATTTATACAGTATTTTACCAGGAAGGATACATTGAGATTTCTCTCGTTTCAGTATGTTCTGGGTTCAAGAACATTGAATTGTTACAGAAATACAAAGTAATAAAATGCAAGATATTAAAAACACAAATATACAGATTAACCCAGAAAATAAATATGTAGCAAATATAGTCACTGTGTTACATGTTTACAGGTGCATTCTGTATATAGTCACTGTGTTACATGTTTACAGGTGCATTCAGTATATAGTCACTATGTTACATGTTTACAATACCCTCAAATTAAAGCTGACAGTCTGCAGTTAAAGCACATTGTGTTTGTTTCATTCCAACTCCATTGTGGTGGTGTATAGAGCCAAAGATGTTAGAATTGTGTTGATGTCCCAATATTTCTGGACCTGACTGTAGGCAAAAAAAAGTTTCTGAATAAAATACATAAAAAATTACTGTTAATTTAATAGGAATAGTATAAAAATATAAAAAAAAAGGTAACCCCATATCATATATATTATTATAGGGACACGGAGAGCCGTGTATAGAGTAGGGATGCAGTGATACCACACACAGACATATACGTATATATCAACACGCAGACCTATATATACGTATATATCAACACGCAGATATATATATACACCCACCCTCAGACCATATATACACATACGCACATGGGGGGGTGGCATGTGGACAATCTCAACTAAATGCCCCCCCCCCCCAATTTGGCTGATCCCTCCAGAAGAAATGTTGAACCCGACAGAGCAGAGAATATATATATTATTCTCTGCTCTATTGGGTTCAACATTTCTTCTGGAGGGATCAGCCAAATGGGGGGGGGGGGTGGCAATTAGTTGTCAAAATGTGTGTGTAATACAAGTCTGGATATATTTATAAGAATATAGATATATATCTCATACCTGCCCTTACCTTCCCCTATAAATTTGCTAAAAATACACACATAGAAAAAACAAACCACTGCCTGAGACCCCGTGCAGCCCACATGCCACCCCCCTCTACCTGGCTGAATGTATCTAATATATATAATTAAATACATTCAGCCAGGTAGAGAAAGAAAAAAAAGGTTTTATTTTATGTTCCCGGGGACATTTAAAAATGTCCTCGGATTTTATTTTTTTAGAAATGTGTCGCCTTACCTTTTAGCCTGGTGGTCAGTGGGGGCTCTTTTGATCCTGGTTGAGGGGGGGGGGGGGTCTGCCGTGGCCACAGGGGCAGTGGCTCCCTCCCTGTGCTGCCTGTCTCTGCCACATGCACCTGGGCGGCTAGCCCGCACAGTCGCAGCTTTGTCATCGCATGCTCCTCAAGGGGATCCTTGGGAGGCCCCTGCAGGCTACCCTCTACAGTGCCTAATTAGAGGGCCCTGACTGCCTAATGTTTTAGTAACAAGAATGTTTTATCCTATAGGCTTCAATGTTAAAAATATTCCCGTTTTAATTCAATATCTAATAAACTGTTGCTTATAATATTCTGCAGTAAAGAGTCTCTTTATTTCTATATTTTTTAGTATTTTTTAAGCATTTTTTTATACTTTTTTCAAAAATGTATTTTTTTTTTTCGAATTTTTGGCGAACGTCCCAAAAAGTTTGAAGTTCGCGAACTGTCGAATGGCCAATGTTCGATGCGAACTCCGACCAGATCGAATCGAACAGCTCATCCCTATCACAGAGCTCCACAGCAATTTAACTCATAGCAAGGTGCAGTGTGAATTAGTAGTCTCTCTAATGTCTGTGTACTCTCGCTCTTTCTCACCCCTGTCACGTCTCTATGATCACTCTGTGACCTCTTTTATCCCTCTCTGTAACCCCTTCTCTTTCATCACTCCGCGACCCCCCACTTTCATCTTTCCTTCACCCCCCTTTTTCATTTCTTTGTGACCCCCCTTTTTTCATTTCACTGCGACCCCCTTTCCTGTTGTTTCTCTCTCTGTGACCCCCTTTCTTTTTCATTTCTCTGACCCCCTTTTTCATTTCTGTGTGACCCCCTTTTTCATTTCTCTGTAACCCTTTTTTCATTTCTGTTACCCCCTTTTTTCTTTTCTCTCTGTGACTAATTACATGATAAAAAATATTTTGTAGTCACACATAGGTTAATATGCTAATTAAATAATATTAAATGAGGAGTGGTTACCCATGAGTTAATATGCTAATTATATAATAAGTGGAGTGAGGTCACACAGGGGTTAATATGCAAGTTATAAACTATTACAAAGTGTTGTATGTAGGGATGCACCGATGCCGATACTAGTATCGGTATCGGGGCCGATATTGCCGTTTGCATGAGTACTTGTTACTCGTGCAAACGGCCCGATACATCCCGCCCATACTGGAAGCCAGCGCGGGGCTGGGGAAGCTGGCCGCTTGCATTAAAAGCACGCGGCCAGTGTTCCTCTCTGGCTCGCCGCATACTCACCCATCCTGGAGGTCCGGTTGCTTGGCAGTGATGCGTTCCTGCGGTCACTGGGCGCTCCTGTGACGCTGCCTCTCGGCTGGAGGCAGTGTCACAGATGTGCCCGGCGGCCACGTGATCGCATCACTGCCAAGCGACTGGACCTTCAGGATGGGTGAGTGTCGTGGTGTCAGGACCATACCTGCCCATTCCTGTGTCATTCCATGAAAGTGGCAGCTCCATGAAAGGTGCTGCCCTTCTGCTGTGAACCAGCTAATAAACAGTTAAAACCACACACACCACAGGTCACATGACACACCCCTCTGCCTAATCAATAAAGGCTCAACACACCCTCTGCCCAATGCTTCATTGTTGTCTCCTGTTCCTATGAACAAGACCTGCAAATACCAAGCTCCAGAAACCTGCTTTCCCTATCCACTCATCGTATCTCCCCTGCTCCAAGACCCCCCAATACTGACTGCTCTCCCAGGAGCAACTACCCTCGCACCTGGACTCAAGGATTGCGATCCTCATTACCCTCAGCCAACCTGTGAGTTCCAGTGTGTCCTGTCCCACAGCCCTCCTGTGTTGTTCTCCTCTCCCACGAAGTGTGTGCATCCCCGAGACCTGCATAACGGCCTCATCACCTGAAAGGCGCAAGGTATTAAACCTGACACGTGGCGCGCTGGAGGGGAACGCTGGCCGCGTGCTTTTAATGCACGCGGCCAGCTTCCACAGCGTTTGAGCTAGGGGCAAATCCTTGAGAGCTGGGGGCAAATCCATGTGAGCTGGGGGCAAATCCATGTGAGCTGGGGGCAAATCCATGTGAGCTGGGGGCATTTCCATGTGAGCTGGGGGCATTTCCATGTGAGCTGGGGGCAAATCCATGTGAGCTGGGGGCAAATCCATGTGAGCTGGGGGCAAATCCATGTGAGCTGGGGCATATCCATGTGAGCTGGGGGCAAATCCATGTGAGCTGGAGGCAAGCTACATATGAGCTGGAGATATCCTGTGATATAGATATATATATATATATATATAATCTCGGGGGGGTATATACATGTGAGCTGGGGGCATTTTTATATGAGTTCTGTTCTTATTGGAAAGCGTCACATGACATTAAATAAAAGTATCGGTACTCGGTATCGGTGAGTACTTTTAAAAAGTATCGGTACTCGGTCTGAAAAAAGTGGTATCGGTGCATCCCTAGTTGTATGGTCACAGAGGGGTTAATATGATAGTGTAGGGATGTGTTTAAATTTGTCCTTCTGAAATTTAAACAATATGGCCACTAGGGGGAGCCAGTGTATAACATATAGAAAGGATTATGCTGGACTAAGAGATTTATGAACTTCATCCCCCAGAAACCCTGGGAACAGAAGGGGAGAAGGAGAAGCTGGCGCCAGGAAGTGGAGGACCTCATGTGCAGCGTGAGGAGAACAGAGTGAGGAGAGAGCGAGAGGGAGCAGTCGCATGGATAACACTCTCTGGGATCTTTGTAAATTGGCTGCGGAGAATCGGCAGCATCCGGTGCTGGAGGATCGGGGAGAGGGTGGAGCGATCGGCTGTGTGTGTGTCATGCTGGACTGTTCTTGTTTCAAGTGCATTCTGGAGAAGAGGGACCTCGAGTAAGGAGGTTGCAGACGGAGCAGAGCACTGGCGGCACCTGGGCCCTGACCTGAGGAGAACCGGATCGGGAGTGCAGACAAAGACAGCACTGGGTTCCAGGCGGTAGAGAGAGGACGTATCTTCTTGAGAGGGACCTTTGTCCAGCGTTTCCTCTGTCCGGGACAAGCTGTCTCGCCGGTTGGTTGAGAAGGCCTGAGGCCTATGACGCTATCAACAGTGCGCAATTGGTTAATTGCTTCAATCCACAGGGCCCCAACGTTGACTAGTCGAAGATAATTTTGCTCATTCACTGGCCAGGTGAGTATAGTACCCGGGTACCCTAAGCAGGGCCGGTGCAAGGAGTTTTGACTACACAGGCGAAGGTGCATTTTACAGCCCCCCCCCCCACTCCATTTGTGCCAGTCAAAATCTCCTCATAGAGATGTATAATATCAATACAAATCTAGGGAACCTATAGATACCAAAAGTTGGTCTTGCAAGGAAAACCACTAGCAATGTCGATAGGGACACACCCTAAACCACATGTTACAGTTCCAACATTAATAAAGCGCCAACACGTTCCGTAGCGCTGTACAATGGACAGATTACTGTGAGTGTTATTGTTGTGGAGCTCTGATACGCTCATACACACTGCACATTGCTGTCAGTGTTATTGTTGTGGAGCTCGGTGATACAGTAATGTGCGGTGTGTATGAGCATATCACAGAGCTCCACAGCAATAACACTGACAGCAATGTGCATGAGCATATCACAGAGCTCCACAACAATAACACTGACAGTAATGTGCAGTGTGTATGAGCGTATCAGAGCTCCACAGCAATAACACTGACAGTAATGTGCAGTGTGTATGAGCGTATCAGAGCTCCACAGCAATAAAACTCAGTAATGTACGGTGTGTACAGTGTATGTAAATTTTAATGTGTACAGTGTATATATCTATGATGTGTACATATGTATGTAATAATGTGTGTATGTGTATAAGCACAAACAATAAAAAACAGATATATAGATATATACAGCTCTATATATGATGCTCCACACTTACATAATCACACTGGGTCATTTATCGGTGCAGCAGGGGTGACTAAATCCAGAACGTTGCTTGGATCCCTGGCCTTGAAGAGTTAAAATGGAGAAGATATTCTCCTTCACAGCAGGGGCCATGCTTTATCTGGATTTTTTTTTTAAATCCCTCACCATATCACATCCTGCATCTCCTTGCAGAGACACTGTGTGAGGGGGGGGGGGGGGTAATAAGACCGAGATCTCCTGTCAGCTCAGCTGCAGAAGAGAAAGCCCTGCAGGGGAGGGATCCAGGCTGGGGCAGCAACAAGGCATCTCGCCTGTCCTCGTAGTCTGGTGGGATGGGATATGAGTGGCCACTGATTGGAGCTCTTCTCTTCTCCTGCATGGCGGCAGCAGCAGCAGCATGCTGAACAGACACACAGGAAGCCTTGCCCTGGTCCTCTTCCCGCGGCTCTCTGCACCGCCTCCGGAGCACTGTGTCACGTGACTGATCACAGAGCCCGGAAGAAGCTGAGTGCGGCTGCTCCATTCTCTCTCACTGAGGGATATGGAGTAGCAAAGTCATAAAGCCCCCTGCCTCAGCATCATCAAAGAGGACCAGAGTCTGCTGCAAACCTGGAGGAGCAGGAGGGGCGCAGCGCCGGGCATCAAAGGTAGTGGCTGGAGATTTGAATTTGTGCGCCCCCTCCTGGTCTGACATGGTAAGGCGGCTGCCTGTGCCGCCATACACCAGCGCCGGCTCTGACCCTAAGACACTATCTTTTGAGCCATTTTGAACAGGACTTAAAATCGCAAACTGAGGGGTATTAACCGTTTCTTTTCCGCCGTGTGTTTTTTCCCGCGCTGCACAGTCCTGTTATTTCTCTCAACGTACATGTGTATTATATGCCACTTTATTGATCCAGTAAAGTATATATCTTAGAAAGTCCACAACATTGCCGGTGTATAGTGATTCCTAGTGCGGTGAGACTATCCTGGGGTTATTCAGCGGCTCCTCCGGGGGTGAGCGCTACACTAGTTATAAACTATTACAAAGTGTTGTATGGTCACACAGGGTTAATATGCTAGTTATAAACTATTACAAAGTGTTGTATGGTCACACAGGGTTAATATGCTAGTTATAAACTATTACAAAGTGTTGTATGGTCACACAGGGTTAATATGCTAGTTATAAACTATTACAAAGTGTTGTATGGTCACACAGGGTTAATATGCTAGTTATAAACTATTACAAAGTGTTGTATGTCACACAGGGTTAATATGCTAGTTATAAACTATTACAAAGTGTTGTATGGTCACACAGGGTTAATATGCTAGTTATAAACTATTACAAAGTGTTGTATGGTCACACAGGGTTAATATGCTAGTTATAAACTATTACAAAGTGTTGTATGGTCACACAGGGTTAATATGCTAGTTATAAACTATTACAAAGTGTTGTATGGTCACACGGGTTAATACACAATTAAAAAAAAAAAAAATTGGAGTGAAGTGATGGGTATTGACACAGTTAAAAATGGCATTGAAACGGTTATATCATATACTAATGTTTTATTTATAGTGTGTGTGTCGGTTTCAGACAGTACTGGCATTGACACAGTTAAACATTTTGCACCGTCTTGCAGAACATAGTTTTTTTTCTGCAAGAAAGTGTGGTGGTGAACGGGTTAATGAGCGCGTGCATTCACGTTCATAGCGGATCGCTGGTTTAGCACCTTACCTTTAAACACACCGGGTTGTGCTTACAGGCATGTGGTGACGTCAGTGCGCATGCGTGTTCCTGACGGTTCACTGATTTTTCAGCGCAGCCTCTAAATACACTGGCGTGTGGTTAGAGGCATGTGGTGACGTACTTGAAAATGAGAGAAATCTCAATGTATCCTTCCTGGTAAAATCCTTTATAAATAAATAAATAGATGTCAGCGCGCATGCGCAGTGTGGCGGGTTCGCTGATTTGGCATTGTGGATGCCGAGAACAGCTGGTCTGCGTCACTTCCGGTGATGCGGGTTCGTTAATTTGGCAAGTTAGCTGCCTGGGCAGAACACCAGCCCCGTCGCAGCATCACAACGCCGGGAGGCACACAGTACAGGCACACATAGCGCACGCGTCTGACACCAGCCTATAAAGTGCCGTCCTCCATGAGAGGTTCACGCTTTGCAGCGCTGAGCACACTAACTGCGCTCAGCGAGGTGGCCACACGGGTGTCAGTGGAGGGAACGTTCACTCTCATGGACGTTCCTTCCGCTCAAAGAACGCTCGTGTGACGCAGCCTAAGCAGCTTTGTGGATGGACCTCTGAATCGCTGCTGCGGCTCACTTGCTTAATGTGCTTGTCTACTAAACAGCTGCTCCTGCGTTCACATCTCAGGGTGTTTTTGTTTTTTCACACATCTACCTCTGCCATAATTCTTATTATACAATGATAATGCTGCTATTATTATTCTAGTATTATATTGTGAATGATAGCAGCATTATCAGAATATCATTAATATTAATAATTATTTTAATGCTACTATTAATCACAATATAATTCTATAATAATAATAATAATAATAGCTGCATTTTCATTGGATAATAATAATTAAGGCAGAGGTAGATGAAAATCAAGCAGAAACCAGTGTCCAGCATTATTGTGTTTATTGTTGTTCGTTACAGTAAAGTTATTTCAAAGAAAAAAAGTTTGAGTGGGTATAGGTCACATGTTTCCCATGTTTCCTGTGGAGCTCCACCCTGCACTTCCTGTGAAGCTCCACTCTGCACAGTCTGCAGCCAGACCCCTCTCGTTCATAGTTAAAGTCGGCGCCTGCCTACGTCACCAGAGCCAGACGCGCGCGTTCAGTCAGAAACGCACTGTGCAGGAGATACCACAGCCAGGCTGCATGCTGGGTAAAAGGGACGGTTTCCCATAGCAACCTCCCTCTCTCTGTGCTCCAGGCTGGGACGCCATATTGGCTTTGTTTTCCTGGGCCCCTATTACTAATCCATGACTGGAGAGAGCAGGTGAAAGGAGCCGCCCCGCATTGCCCAGCATGGAAATTTACCTTCCCATTCAAGCCGCGTCACCTGCAATTCCTGTCTGGATTGTCACCTGCAAAAGCCAACAAACATATACAAAGCGCAATGGAAAAAGCAGAAATCTGGGTGTAAATCTCTCGCAGGGGGTGCACAAACCCTTCTAATGTGAACCCCCAAAAATGAAGACCCCCCGCGGGAAATACAAATAAAACAATACTGTATTTCTATCCATTAAAGGGATATTCTATGCACAGTAAGCGCTCCCTGTTTTCCTCACATAATTGGCTGTTTCCTGCTGACAGCCTCTGCACAATTACTATTTCTATATATATTTTTATAGGGGATTTTATTGGCCATTTTCCCCTCGCCGGGCGCCGCTCCTCCCCTCAGATCAGTGACTCCAAACCCAGACGTCACTGAAGGGGTTATTCACTAAACTCTGGACTTGACACCGAAGAGAACCAAATGGTAAATTTCCCCTAATGTGCAATTTTGTGTCAGTTCGTCTGTTCTCTAAGCTGCCAAATACTGGCGAAACACGGTGCAGTTTGCCGCAGTGGGGCGATATACGGCGACAGCAAAATTTTCCCATAGAGAGGTAATGGTTAATCCATTCAGACACCGAATTGCACCAAAATGTCAGTGAAATGCCCTGATGTTCAGTGGTTTCATTCGGCAGGTTTATTCAGGTGAATCCCATAGGTTTCAATGTTAAAAAAAATTCAGTTTTAAGCCAATATCTAATAAACTGTTTATTATTTTAATCTGCAGCAAAATGTCTCTTTATTTATTGATTTTTTTTTAGAATCTTTTAGGCATTTTTCTGGATTTTTTTCAGCAAATTTTTATTTCCAGTGTTTTTCCCTGTAACACACCTTTTTATAATTCATAGGATCTAGGGATGCACCGATACCACTTTTTTAAGACCGAGTACGAGTACCGATACTTTTTAAAAGTACTCACCGATACCAAGTACCGATACTTTTATTTAATGTCATGTGACCGCTTTCCAATAAGAACAGACCATATAAAAATGCCCCCCGCTACATGTATATCCCCCCGATATATATATATATTCATACTGCCCCAGCTCATGGATTTGCCCCAGCACATGGATAATGCCCCAGCACACACATGGGTTATTATGCCCCCACAGCTCACACATGAGTATGCCCCCCCAGCTCATGGATATGCCCCACATGGATATTGCCTCCAGCTCATGCATATGCCCCCACATGGATATGCCCCCTCATGGATATTGCCTCCAGCTCATGGATATGCCCCCTCATGGATATTGCCTCCAGCTCATGGATATGCCCCATCATGGATATTGCCTCCAGCTCATGGATATGCCCCATCATGGATATTGCCTCCAGCTCATGGATATGCCCATCATGGATATTGCCTCCAGCTCATGGATATGCCCCCACATGGATATTGCCTCCAGCTCATGGATATGCCCCCACATGGATATTGCCTCCAGCTCATGGATATGCCCCCACATGGATATTGCCTCCAGCTCATGGATATGCCCCACATGGATATTGCCTCCAGCTCATGGATATGCCCCATCATGGATGTGCCCCATCATGTATATGCCCCACATGGATATTGCCTCCAGCTCATGGATATGCCCCATCATGGATATTGCCTCCAGCTCATGGATATGCCCCATCATGGATATTGCCTCCAGCTCATGGATATGCCCCCACATGGATATTGCCTCCAGCTCATGGATATGCCCCCACATGGATATTGCCTCCAGCTCATGGATATGCCCCACATGGATATGCCCCCACATGGATATTGCCTCCAGCTCATGGATATGCCCCTCATGGATATTGCCTCCAGCTCATGGATAATGCCCCCTCATGGATATTGCCTCCAGCTCATGGATATGCCCCCACATGGATATGCCCCCACATGGATATTGCCTCCAGCTCATGGATATGCCCCATCATGGATATTGCCTCCAGCTCATGGATAATGCCCCCTCATGGATATTGCCTCCAGCTCATGGACCGCCCCCCCCGACTATACTTACCTTCCTGGGCGCCGCCGAGAATGTCTCCGCGCGCCCGCTCGTTGGAAGGACCCCAGCCCGACCACGTGATCCCGGCTGGGGTCCTTCCAACGAGCGCGCGCGGAGACTTTCCCCGGCGGCGCCCAGGAAGGTAAGTATCGTCGCGGAGAGCAGCTGCAGGGCCTGTCTGAATGCTCTATCAGCATTCAGACAGGCCCTGCAGCTGCTCAGTGTTGTTTTAAATACTTACCTTCCTGGGCGCCGCCGGGGAATGTCTCGGGCGCGCGCGCACGTTGGAAGGACCCCAGCCGGGATCACGTGGTCGCGGCTGGGTCCTTCCAACGAGCGGGCGCGCGGAGACATTCCCCGGCGGCGCCCAGGAAGGTAAGTATTGCGGAGAGTGCGGTGCCGGCTGTCCGAATGCCGATAGAGCATTCGGACAGCCGCCGCAGCCCCTCGGATACCGGAAGCCGGCTCAATGTCGGCTTCCGGTATCGGAAAAAATATCGGGGGTACTGCACGAGTACCAAGTACTCCTGCAGTACCCAGTATCGGCCCCGATACCGATACTAGTATCGGTATCGGTGCAACCCTAATAGGATCTTTATAAGTAAATTCCAGACATTTTTGCTCAGTAGTTTTATTGCAAACAGCATTTCAATGTTGACACTTTCAACCTCCCAGTTCTTTGACCACTTTGCTACCTGGCTTTCTCACTTCCTGTCTTCTAATCTTCCATGCCTAATTCTCGGGGACTTCAACATTCCCATTGACGATCCTTCCGCTCCTGCTGCCTCCAAACTTCTTTCACTCACGTCCTCCCTTGGACTCACACAATCCTCCCTCCTCCCTACCCACCGCGATGGTCACGTTATTGACCTTGTCTTTTCCAACCTCTGCTCCATTTCTGAGTTCAAATGTCGCCCTTTCCCCATCTCTGACCACCACCTTCTCTCTTTCAACCTATCTGGACTTCCTAAACACCCTGCTTCCCCCACCCCGCACACACACTCGCAGAAATCTACATGCTGTGGACCCCCATCAATTCTCCAACCTACTTCACCACCTCCCTCATACCTCATCCTTCACCTGCCCTGATGCTGCCACTAATCACTACAACACTACGCTTATCTCTGCTCTAGACACTCTTGCTCCTCTTCGACTCTGCAAGGCCCCACGCCGCCAGCTTCAGCCCTGGCACACCCTCCAAACTCGCTACCTGCAAAGATGCTCCCGCACTGCAGAGCGTGCCTGGAGGAAATCCCGCTCTGAAGCTGATTTTGTTCACTTCAAGTTTATTCTCCGGTCATACACCTCTGCCCTCCACTTGGCCAAACAACAATCCTTCTTCTCATCTCTTATATCTTCGCTGTCCTCCAACCCTAAACGACTCTGGTCCACCTTCAACACCCTCCTCCACCCACCTGCACCTCCCCCTCAGCTGCCTTCAGCGCTCAAGACCTGGCAGACTACTTCCTCAGTAAAACTCTAACTATCAGAAGCAACATCCCAACACAAGATAGTTATCTGCCACCTCCACTCCCACAGGTCCCCTCTGCCACCCTCTGCCGCTTCCTCCCAACCACTGAGGAGGAAGTCAATTCCTTATTGTCCTCTCACATCTCACCACGTGCCCGCTCGACCCCATTCCCTCACATCTAATTCCTCCCCTCTCCTCCTCCCTCACCCCTGCTCTCACACACATCTTCAACCTATCTCTCTCCACTGGCTCCTTTCCATCCGCCTTCAAACACGCGCTAGTTACCCCTTTACTAAAGAAACCATCCCTAGACACCAACTCTCCATCCAACTACTGCCCTGTATCCCTGCTTCCCTTCACATCAAAGCTCTTAGAAAAACTAGTCTTCAACCGCCTCTCCCTCTTCCTGTCCTCCAATTCCCTACTTGACCCCCTGCAATCTGGCTTCCGTCCCCTACACTCAACTGAAACTGCCCTCACCAAAGTCACCAACGACCTCCTAACTGAAAAAACACGGCCACTATTCTATTCTCATCCTGCTTGACCTCTCGGCTGCTTTTGACACTGTTGACCACCCCCTCCTTCTACAGACCCTCAACTCTCTGGGTCTCGGTGACACTGCACTTGCTTGGGTTGACTCCTATTTATCCAACAGGTCCTTCTGTGTGTCCTTTGCTGGTAACTCCTCCTCTCATTGCCTCTATCTGTTGGTGTACCTCAAGGCTCTGTCCTTGGTCCTCTGCTCTTTTCCATCTACACCTCCTCCCTGGGCAAAATCATCAACAGCTTTGGCTTTAATTACCACCTCTACGCTGATGACACTCAGATCTACCTCTCTACCCCTGATCTCTCTCCCCCTGTCCTTTCAAAAGTCAGTGACTGTTTATCTGGCATCTCCTGGAGGGCCTCCCACCACCTAAAGATCAACATGTCAAAGACTGAGCTCCTACTTATTCCTCCCTCTAATGCCTCCCCACCTCCTGACTTCTCTATCACGGTGGAGGGTATCACCATCTCCCCATCAAACCAAGTTCGCTGTCTTGGAGTTACACTGGACTCTGCTCTTTCCTTCATCCCCCACATCAAGTCTCTTTCCTCCTCCTGCCGATACCAACTGCGTAATATTTCCAGAATTCGGCCATTTCTTACCGCTCTCACCACAAAACAACTCATACACGCCCTGGTAATCTCCCGACTCTACTATTGCAATAATCTCTTATCTGGCCTCCCTCTGTCCCGCCTCTCCCCCCTACAATCCATCCTGAACGCCTCCGCCAGGCTAATTCACCTCACCCGCCGCTCTGTCTCTGCCGCTCCCCTCTGCGAGTCCCTTCACTGGCTCCCCATCCACTGCAGAATTAAGTTCAAAATCCTTATCCTTACCTACAAAACCCTCACTAACTAAGCTCCCCACTACCTGTCCTCACTAATCACCAAATACACCCCAGCCCGCTCCCTAAGGTCAAACAGTGACCTGCGCCTAGCTTCTCCCCGCATCACCTCTTCCCATGATAGACTGCAGGATTTCTCACGCGCAGCCCCCACTCTCTGGAACGCTCTCCCTCGTGCTGTCAGACTTTCCCCTAACTTCTCTTCCTTCAAACGCTCCCTGAAAACATTCCTATTTAGGGAAGCCTACCACCCAACTCACTGACGCAACCATCAATCACTCTCACCTTACAGTCCTCTCCTCCTGTTTCCAACCCCAACCCTCCTAGATTGTGAGTTCCTACGGGAATAGGGCCCTCATCTCCTCCTGTACTGTTTGTCAAATGTTGTTCAATGTATTGTAACCCTGTCTGTACTGTGCTTATTGTACAGCGCTGCGGAATATGCTGGCGCTTTATAAATAAAGAATAATAATAATAATCGTATTGATTTTTTATTTTTTTTTCCCCCCCCTTTCGTCAGCTTGTTTGCGTTTTCCGGCGGCTGGTCTGCACGGTGATTGGCAGCTCGTCAGCTTTTTCCAACGTGTTCACCGTGTTTTTTGCGGCGGTTCCGACAGGTTTTCGGTAGGTTTTTGCCAGGTGTTTGGCGGGCTTGCGGCGGTTTTTTCCTGCACTCCAGGGACCCTGCTGAATTCACCGCACGGTGGGGCATTTTGATTCCCTGAAGTGCGAAGAGCGAGAGAACACCGAAATGTCGGTTGACATTTCGGTGCTCTCTGAATAACCCCCATAATATATATATATATATAATTTTTTTTTTTTTTTAAATAAAATTTTATGATTTTCACTTTCAGCAAAAAGATTTTTTATTTTTGTAGAAAACCTTTTGGTATTTCTTGTATTTTTTTTTAGACAAATTTTTTTTAAAAGGCATTTTTATTTTATTCTGTAACCGACCTTTTTTGTTATTTAGACACATTTTTAAATGGTTTAAACACCTATTAGGAGACCAGGTGAGTTTTTTTTTTTGCAGTTCAGTGGATTCCGTCAAGTTCTTCAGTGCTTTTCAGCACTCTTCAGCGACTCCATTGTCGGCACACTACGGCGTCCATTCGTTAAATAGTGAATAAACCGTAGTTTTGGCGAATTGGAATCGCTGAAGTGAAAAGCACTGAAATTTCGATCAGATTTCTGTGCTTTCTGAATAACCCCCATAGAGTAATAAAATCTAGTAGAAATTGAAAAAGCTCATAAAAATCCAAATAAACAACTAAAATAAATGAGGAAAAAAAATCCAAAAGTTTAAAATGTTTAAGAATAAAAAATGAAAATAGTAAAATGAGTAAAGATAAAAACTGAAAGATTGCTCACATAAACCATAAAACATTTTTTATAAAAAGAAAAAGTTACATAAAAACAAAGTGCTAGATTAATACATGAAAAACCAGGGGGGAAAAAAAAAGAGCCAAATAAAAGACAACGAAAAGTAAAAAAAAAAGCTATTAAAAAGCCTAAAAACGAAAATAAATAATTGGAAAAAAAATTGAAAATGTAAAAACATAAAGAATAAACAAATGGAAACATACCCAAAATTAAAAAAAACAATAGAAGTGAATTTAGCAAAGATAAATATATGTTCACATGAATAATAAAACAAATGAGAAAAATCTATAAAACCAAAAAGACTAACCTCCCTGTCGGTCTAATTTTTTTTTTTGAAAAACTGCATCTAAAAGCGGTCTATTTTATTATTTTTTTTTGGCCCCCCCCATCACTAAAGGAAAAATTTAGTGCGAGTCGCTAAAACTTACAGGGTTAATCAGAGAGCGTGAAAAGCAGGAGAATGCCTGGAGAATGGAAAATTCTTGGTCAAAATAGCCAAACCAGAAAAATTATCCCATACATCTCACTTTCCAACTCGGCTATTTTGACCTAGAATTTTCCATTCTCCAGTCATTCTCCTGCTTTTCACTGCTTTCTGAATAACCCTGTTAGTGCCTGATGACCTAACAGATCACCTTGTCTGCAGTAGTCCATGAACAAGGTCGTTTGGCGCACGCTAGGGAAACTCTAAGGCTGGGGTCAGACCAGCGCACTTTTAACGTGCGTTCTGGCGCACATAATTACGGCCGGACTAGCAGCAAATGACGGGCAATGACAGCCAATATACGAAGTACGGTCGCACGAAAGTCCGGCCGCGCAACGCAAGTGGAAAATTAACGCATTTTTCCGAGAACGCAGAACCGCTAGTACTGACGTACAGAGTGCGCTGCGCCCGCTAGCGGTGTGTGTGTGTGATTTGGAGACGTCAGACCCTGCTCGTGTCCGGCCAACATAACGTCCAGACGCAAAAAGTTTCCTGGTTTGGATTCGTAAAACATCACGCACGAAAATGCGAATCGTATGACCGTTTTCGCATATTCCGTGAAAAAATACATCAATGCGTTCGGACGCACTTTTTTACGTTCGCGTGTAAAAATACTTTCGTTTGACCCTAGCCTAAGACCCGGGCTGAGACCCAGCGCTAAAGCGGTTGTGTACAGGATAGAACTGTTTTTCTTTTCCATACCTATCCCCTGCCCTCACAAGTTTGAATATGAACACATCCAGTGAATAACCTCTCACCCCTGCATTATTAAAATCCTCCACGGTGGCCGTATCATCCATGTTTTGATGCACACATATATTAAGGCTGATGGGCATTGCATGATAAATGCCTCCCAGCAGCATGTAGAATCATTACACTGCATTTAATAGATCCAAAAGGAAGGCCAGGTGAGCGACAAAAATTTCCCTGCTGCAGCATATAAATAACACATGTTTCAGGGCAAGACTTATCCATGTGTTCCTTTAAACATGGTCCACACAGTCACCCTAATAATCAACTGCTTACATACTATGAATAACCCCTAGCATAAAATGTTTAAAATGAGGCAATATATTAGAATTAGGATATATGTGCATAAACGATACATTTATAATAGAGCTTACTGCAACAGCAGCGACATTGCTGACCATATCCACTGCTATGGTGTATGGAGCCAAGAGAACACCTGTGCTGCATTCCTTTCAATTGCCTATTAATTTTGGACGAGGACCTGGTTTTTCTGTTTTTTTGGAGTTAGCACCAGGGTTGAGCAGTAGGTAAAATGTTGCAATTAGTGCACCTCAAAAAATTTAGCGCTGGCACCAAGTGATCTGTAAAGATCTCTAGCACTCCCTGTGTTAAGTAAAGGACGCGGAAAGTACATTAAGCTCGCGGTACAAATCGCTAATAGCAACGCGCTAAGTGATTTTTCCCATTTGTAGCGGGAAGCAAACGATCTGTTGGTCAGGCGCTAGACTGAATTAACCTGGCGCTAACGCAAAATCACGCCGACGCAAGGGTTAGCTCACACCAGGTAATAGTGCCCTAAATAAGTATATATAAATAAGATTCCAAAACCCCAGAGTAATGTGATGCAATGATGCCTTTTTTGTTGTACTAACCTGATACTTAAATTCAATATTTTATTTGCCGCAGTTCGGCAGTTTTCGCTGAATGTCTGATAACGGCTTCAGCGACTCCACTTTTAGTAAATTACAGTGACCATTCACTAAATAGGGAATTCACCTTATTTTCTGCAAAATAAATTCCCCGAAATGTGACGGAAAGCAGAGGATCTACAGATCATTAGACCCTATAGATTCTAACTTCCATAATAACCCCTAAAATGCCATAAACCCAGGGAAATACAATAAACTTAATAAACAATGTGGCATTTAGCTACCCCTTAACCCGTAAAATGCCATTCATCAAGGGAAAACATGAAATGAATACACTGAGGCATGTAGTTTACCCATCAACCCGTAAAATGCCATTAATCAAGGAAAAAACAAATGTATACTGTAAGGGATGAAGCCTGCCCATTAACCCTTAGTATACAACTAAACCAAGGCAAAAACTAACGTAATACACAATGTAATGTATAGTCTGAACATTAACCATTTCACTGCTGAGCCATTTCAACCCTGTGAAAATGTTTAAGTACACGTTTGTATTTAATGTTTTATGACTTATACTTCACACTGAATATGGTCATGTTGGGTATCATTGGAAAGGCCAGAATCTGCCCTTTCGAATGACACCTAGTTCTTCCATATACGATGCATAGCGACGGAGATATGTTGGTCCGAAGACGTGTGGGAAGCTGGATGCTGATTTTTGGTGGGGGGGCACATGGGGGGCAAGGAATAACCTAGGGGGGGCAATTGCCCCCCCTTGCCCCCCTGTAGAGTCGCCTATGACGACCCCCCCCCATCACCCAGTAACTTCAGGCACCCATATTGCAACTGATCCCCTGTATATTTTTGTGGTACGACCCCCCCCCCCCATCACCCAGTATTCGCAGGCACCCACATTGTAAACGTTCCCTTGGTATTTTTCTGTCTGTCGTTTTTTTTTTGTTTTTTTTTCCCCATTTTCCCCACCAATTGTTTTGCTAATTAGCATGTGAATTCCCTGCCCAGCATCAGGTGTTTACATTTTTACTTTGGCTGTCTGCAATCAGTCTGCTCTATATATCAGCAAGGAGTGGCTCCTGTGCCCATCCCAAGTGACCATCTTAAGTGGCAGCTTGGAGTTGATTTTCTGGAGTTGCGGAACTGCAAGGCCCATATTTTCCATCGGGTAAACACATGACTATATTATTATGCTTTCTCTCACGCTTCTACTTTTCACTTCTACCTTTCTCCTTAAATGGAACTCTTGCCCCTCTACCACCGACCCCTACACTATCTGCATCTCTCCCTCCCTCCTCTCATCCCACATGATGGCCTCGCATGAGCTCCTTTGTTTCCTCAGAACATGGTCTCCCTCCAACTCTCTTGCTGCCAATCACTACACCTGTCTACACCTGAGCCATACCCCCAGACCGGGTGAGAGAAATGGTGGCGGTGTCGGAATCCTGCTCTCTCCCACCTGCACCTACCAGCATCTCCCTCCACCCCCATCCCTCTCCTTCTCCTCCTTTGAAACACACTGCATCCGCCTGTTCTCTCCCCTGGCCCTCAGGGTGGCAGTCATCTACCGCCCACTGGGACCAACCTCACAGTTCTTTGACCACTTTGCCAACTGGCTTTCTCACTTCCTGTCTTCTAATCTTCCATGCCTAGTTCTTGGGGACTTCAACATTCCCATTGATGATCCTTCTGCCCCTGCTGCCTCCAAACTTCTTTCACTCACGTCCTCCCTTGGACTCACGCAATCCTCTCTCCTCCCTACCCACCGCGATGGTCACGCTATTGACCTTGTCTTTTCCAACCTCTGCTCCATTTCTGAGTTCACCTGTCGCCCTTTCCCCATCTCTGACCACCACCTTCTCTCTTTCAACCTATCTGGACTTCCTAAACACCCTGCTCCCCCACCCCGCACACACACTCGCAGAAATCTACAGGCTGTGGACCCCCATCAATTCTCCAACCTACTTCACCACCTCCCTCACACCTCATCCTTCACCTGCCCTGATGCTGCCACTAATCACTACAACACTACTCTTATCTCTGCTCTAGACACTCTTGCTCCTCTTCGACTCTGTAAGGCCCCACGCCGCCAGCTTCAGCCCTGGCACACCCTCCAGACACGCTACCTGCAAAGATGCTCCCGCACTGCAGAGCGTGCCTGGAGGAAATCACGCTCTGAAGCTGATTTTGTTCACTTCAAGTTTATTCTCCGGTCATACACCTCTGCCCTCCACCTGGCCAAACAATCCTTCTTCTCATCTCTTATATCTACGCTGTCCTCTAACCCTAAACGGCTCTGGTCCACCTTCAACACCCTCCTCCACCCACCCGCACCTCCCCCCTCAGCTGCCTTCAACGCTCAAGACCTGGCAGATTTTTTCCTTTAGTAAAACTCTATCAGAAGCGACATCCCAACACAAGATAGTTATCTGCCACCTCCACTCCCAGAGGTCCCCTCTGCCACCCTCTGCCGCTTCCTCCCAGCCACTGAGGAGGAAGTCAATTCCTTATTGTCCTCCTCACATCTCACCACGTGCCCGCTGGACCCCATTCCCTCACATCTAATTCCTCCCCTCTCCTCCTCCCTCACCCCTGCTCTCACACACATCTTCAACCTATCTCTCTCCACCGGCTCCTTTCCATCCGCTTTCAAACACGCGCTAGTTACCCTTTACTAAAGAAACCATCCCTCGATCTCAACTCTCCATCCAACTACCGCCCTGTATCCCTGCTTCCCTTCACATCAAAGCTCTTAGAAAAACTAGTCTTCAACCGCCTCTCCCTCTTCCTGTCCTCCAATTCCCTACTTGACCCCCTGCAATCTGGCTTCCGTCCCCTACACTCAACTGAAACTGCCCTCACCAAAGTCACCAACGACCTCCTAACTGCTAAAAAACACGGCCACTATTCTATTCTCATCCTGCTTGACCTCTCGGCTGCTTTTGACACTGTTGACCACCCCCTCCTTCTGCAGACCCTCAGCTCTCTTGGTCTCTGTGACACTGCACTTGCTTGGATTGACTCCTATTTATCCAACAGGTCCTTTTCTGTGTCCTTTGCTGGTAACTCTTCCTCTTCATTGCCTTTATCTGTTGGTGTACCTCAAGGCTCTGTCCTTGGTCCTCTGCTCTTTTCCATCTACACCTCCTCCGTGGGAAAAATCATCAACAGCTTTGGCTTTAATTACCACCTCTACGCTGATGACACTCAGATCTATCTCTCTACCCCTGATCTCTCTCCCCCTGTCCTTTCAAAAGTCAGTGACTGTTTATCTGGCATCTCCTCCTGCATGGCCTCGCACCACCTAAAGATCAACATGTCCAAGACTGAGCTCCTACTTATTCCTCCCTCTAATGCCTCCCCACCTCCTGACTTCTCTATCACGGTGGAGGGTATCACCATCTCCCCATCAAAGCAAGTTCGTTGTCTTGGAGTTACACTTGACTCTGCTCTTTCCTTCATCCCCCACATCAAGTCTCTTTCCTCCTCCTGCCGCTACCAATTGCGTAATATTTCCAGAATTCGGCCATTTCTTACCGCTGTCACCACAAAACAACTCATACACGCCCTGGTAATCTCCCGACTCGACTATTGCAATAATCTCTTATCTGGCCTCCCTCTGTCCCGCCTCTCCCCCCTACAATCCATCCTGAACGCCTCCGCCAGGCTAATTCACCTCACCCGCCGCTCTGTCTCTGCCGCTCCCCTCTGCGAGTCCCTTCACTGGCTCCCCATCCACTGCAGAATTAAGTTCAAAATCCTTATCCTTACCTACAAAACCCTCACTAACTCAGCTCCCCACTACCTGTCCTCACTAATCACCAGATACACCCCAGCCCGCTCCCTAAGGTCAAACAGTGACCTGCGCCTAGCTTCTCCCCGCATCACCTCTTCCCATGATAGACTGCAGGATTTCTCACGCGCAGCCCGCAGCCCCCACTCTCTAGAACGCTCTCCCTCGTACGATCAGACTTTCCCCTAACTTCTCTTCCTTCAAACGCTCCCTTAAAACATTCCTATTTAGGGAAGCCTACCACCCAACTCACTGACGCAACCATCAATCACTCTCACCTTACAGTCCTCTCCTCCTGTTTCCAACCCCAACCCTCC
Source organism: Leptobrachium leishanense (assembly GCA_009667805.1). NCBI lineage: Eukaryota > Metazoa > Chordata > Amphibia > Anura > Megophryidae > Leptobrachium > Leptobrachium leishanense. The sequence goes on from CM019064.1 coordinate 453,393,362, forward strand.
TAGATTGTGAGTTCCTACGGGAATAGGGCCTCATCCCCTCTTGTACTGTTTGTCAAATGTTGTTCAATGTATTGTAACCCGTCTATACTGTGCCTATTGTACAGCGCTGCGGAATATGCTGGCGCTTTAACACAAATGTAGACACTGACAAGGGACCACAAAAGAAGGAGGAACATGTATATATCAATCTAAAACACCATCTGACACTGAGAACATCGAAATGAAATAAAGTCAATGTCTTCTCATCCCGTTTCAGGAAGAGGGACTTAATATCTTCCATTCCCCAATCAGAGGCCGGCTCTGCGGGCAATTCCTCCTCCAGAAAGTGAAACCCAGATAACTATACAGTAAATAAATATCTGTATCCAGGGGAGGATGCGTGAGAAGCCGAGCTCAAGTCTGAGTGATGTTTCAGCACCTTGGACAGGTCTCCATTCCAAAACCACCTCACCTCACATCTCCCCAGCTGCTTCCCAGTCCTTCCCGCACTCTTAGACGCTACTAGTTGATCTGGCCACGGCGCTGGTGGAAGCTGTGAGCTCTTTATGTCATACAATATTTCCATGTTTTTAATCTGGATTCCCAGCGGATTGAGGGGATGACAAAGTGAAATGGGTCTTTTGACACTAACTATAAACCACGGCAAGGAAATCTTTACATGGTGGGACTATCCAGCCGGGACACGACACCCATTCTGCTGCTGATTTGGTGAAAATGGGGGATCGGCCATCACGTGGAGCTACGCTGATTCTGGATGAACTGAGCTGGAAAATACATATCGGCAGCAGGACTGGAGGACGCCTAGGAGATAAGAAGCAACGCCACGGCTGAGGTCTGGGTGTTACCCATAAAGATACCGAAAGTGAAAAAGTCAGAGCCGACAAGGTTTTTGGGCTCCACCATCGGTGAGTGTATCTCTTACCGCACACCTTTGGTGATAAAGTGATTTTTGACATATTATGCTATGGGAGCTCAGTCTTCCTTTCTCTCCTGTCTCTTTTGTCTGTTTGCCTTGGACAAGAGGGCCGGGGTCACCCGGGTTCGACCCACACGGTGATGTAACTGGAGCCGATGTCCATTTATGCTCTAACAAATGTGAGTGCGATATTTGCAGATGATTTATTTATCCATCACATTGAATGCTCGGTGCTGCGCTATCGTTTGCTGTCTCTTTTGTTACATTGATTGCTTGGTGCTGCGTTATCGTTTGCTGTCTCTGTTTTTACACCCCCAATCCCAAAAGCCCCATCTGCTACCCTCTGCCGCTTCCTCCCTGCCACTGAGGAGGAAGTCAATTCCTTCCTGTCGTCCTCACATCTCACCACGTGCCCACTTGACCCCATTCCCTCACATCTAATTCCTCCCCTCTCCTCCTCCCTCACCCCTGCTCTCACACACATCTTCAACCTATCTCTCTCCACTGGCTCCTTCCCATCTGCCTTCAAACACACGCTAGTTACCCCTTTACTAAAGAAACCATCCCTCAATCCCAACTCTCCATCCAACTACTGTCCTGTATCCTTGCTTCCCTTCACATCGAAGCTCTTAGAAAAACTAGTTTTCAACCGCCTCTCCCTCTTCCTGTCCTCCAATTCCCTACTTGACCCCCTGCAATCGGGTTTCCGTCCCCTACACTCAACTGAAACTGCCCTCACCAAAGTCACCAACGACCTCCTAACTGTTAAAAAACACGGCCACTATTCTATTCTCATCCTGCTTGACCTCTCGGCTGCTTGTGACACTGTTGACCACCCCCTCCTTCTACAGACCCTCAGCTCTCTTGGTCTCTGTGACACTGCACTTGCTTGACTCCTATTTATCCAACAGGTCCTTCTCTGTGTCCTTTGCTGGTAACTCCTCCTCTTCATTGCCTCTATCTGTTGACATACCTCAAGGCTCTGTCCTTGGTCCCCTGCTCTTTTCCATCTACACCTCCTCCCTGGCAAAATCATTTATAGCTTTGCCTTTAATTACCACCTCTATGCTGATGCCACTCAGATCTACCTCTCTAATCCTGATCCCTCTCCCTCTGTCCTTTCCAAAGTCAGCGACTGTTTATCTGGCATCTCCTCCTGGATGGCCTCCCACCACCTAAAGATCAACATGTCTAAGACTGAGCTCCTACTAATTCCTCCTTCTAATGCCTCTCCACCTCCTGACTTTTCTATCACGGTGGAGGGTATCACTATCTCCCCATCAAACCAGGTTCGCTGTCTCGGAGTTACACTTGACTCTGCTCTTTCCTTCATCCCTCACATCAAGTCTCTTTCCTCCTCCTGCCGATACCAACTACGCAATATTTCCAGAATTCGGCCATTTCTTACCGCTGTCACCACAAAACAACTCATACACGCCCTGGTAATCTCCCGACTCGACTATTGCAATAATCTCTTATCTGGCCTCCCTCTGTCCCGCCTCTCCCCCCTACAATCCATCCTGAACGCCTCCGCCAGGCTAATTCACCTCACCCGCCGCTCTGTCTCTGCCGCTCCCCTCTGCGAGTCCCTTCACTGGCTCCCCATCCACTGCAGAATTAAGTTCAAAATCCTTATCCTTAATTACAAAGCTCTCACTAACTCAGCTCCCCACTACCTGTCCTCACTAATCACCAAATACACCCCAGCCCGCTCCCTAAGGTCAAACAGTGACCTGTGCCTAGCTTCCCCCCCGCATCACCTCTTCCCATGATAGACTGCAGGATTTCTCACGCACAGCCCCCATTCTCTGGAACGCTCTCTCTCGTACGATCAGACTTTCCCCTAACTTCTCTTCCTTCAAACGCTCCCTTAAAACGTTCCTATTTAGAGAAGCCGACCACCCGACTCACTGATGCAACCATCAATCACTCTCACCTAGCAGTCCTCTCCTCCAGTTTATAACCCCAACCCTCCAAGATTGTGAGTTCCTACTGGAATAGGGCCCTCATCTCCTCCTGTACTGTTTGGCAAATGTTGTTCAATGTATTGTAACCCTGTCTATACTGTGCCTATTGTACAGCGCTGCGGAATATGCTGGCGCTTTATAAATAAAGAATAATAATAATACATTGAATGCTCGGTGCATTTGCATCCTCCCGGTGATTCCTGGCTGTCGCATTGGTGGCTGTCTATTCCATCCTGTTCCTGCCTCAAAATCAAGTACAGTCGGATTTAATTCAAATTCTGGAGCAATGCAAAGGAGTTTTGTTTCTTTTTGCAAACGATACTCTTCTTCAGGATTCCTTTTAACCAGACCGGCAGGTGACGGCTCCTGAGACCTATAAAGCCGTTGACATCTACCGGCTTGGAATGAGAGCAAATTCCAATGGTACTATTTACTATCAGGGTTATTCAGAGAAAGGTGAAAACCAGAAGAATGGCAGGAGAAGAGAACAATCTAGACCAAATAGCCGATTTGGAAAGTGAGATAAATGGGAGAATTTTTCTGGTTTGGCTATTTTGACCTAGAATTTTCACTTCTCCAGTCATTCTCCTGAGTTTCACCTTTCTTTGAATAGACCTGTATGTAAATTTCTAAGTCATGGAAATGGACTTTCTCTCTAATCCAAGTACTGGCGCGTTTTATACTCCATTTATTCTTGTTCAGTTTCCACAAAAATCATGAAAATCTGTTTCTTCTTTCCTCCTATTAAGGAATATATCATCGATGTATCGTCTCTGGGACACCAAGTTCTATGCATCACCTGACAGTCCAGCCAATCCAATGGCTTTCAATGCAAATTCATTAAGGCCCATGGATTGGTCAGGAATGTTCAGTGATCTACATTCCTGACCTAAATCCTGGAAGGCAGATCCGTTAATGCTAATTGAGAGCTGTCTAGTTGGGGGAGGGGCTTTTCTACTTGGAGGTCTGAATCAGCATTGTGGGGTCGGGACGGGGGAGGGGAGGACACACAGGTCAGCATGAACATACACGCCCTGGTAATCTCCCGACTCGACTATTGCAATAATCTCTTATCTGGCCTCCCTCTGTCCCGCCTCTCCCCCCCCCCTACAATCCATCCTGAACGCCTCCGCCAGGCTAATTCACCTCACCCACCGCTCTGTCTCTGCCGCTCCCCTCTGCGAGTCCCTTCACTGGCTCCCTATCCACTGCAGAATTAAGTTCAAAATCCTTATCCTTACCTACAAAACCCTCACTAACTCAGCGCCCCACTACCTGTCCTCACTAATCACCAAATACACCCCAGCCCGCTCCCTAAGGTCAAACAGTGACCTGCGCCTAGCTTCTCCCCGCATCACCTCTTCCCATGATAGACTGCAGGATTTCTCACGCGCAGCCCCCACTCTCTGGAACGCTCTCCCTCGTACTGTCAGACTTTCCCCTAACTTCTCTTCCTTCAAATGCTCCCTTAAAACATTCCTATTTAGGGAAGCCTACCACCCAACTCACTGACACAACCATCAATCACTCTCACCTTGCAGTCCTCTCCTCCTGTTTCCAACCCCAACCCTCCTAGATTGGGAGTTCCTACGGGAATAGGGCCCTCATCTCCTCCTGTACTGTTGTCAAATGTTGTTCAATGTATTGTAACCCTGTCTATACTGTGCTTATTGTACAGCGCTGCGGAATATGCTGGCGCTTTATAAATAAAGAATAATAATAATAAAAATAACATTCAAGTATTGTATTTTCTACTTCTTGCATTTTTGTTATGTTTTCTCTTTTCCCTTTTTCTTCTGTTCCTCCATTCTCTAATCTGTTCCTCTTCACCAGAGAGAAAGTGTATGAAGAGGCGCGTGTATCGCTGAAAATTATCCCGGTCATTTCCTTCCTTTCCTGCTCTCTCTGTAAAAGTAACAATGTTATAGAACGATACAAACTATTTCATGGCAG